>WSTP01000274.1:0-13574 GCA_019627735.1 Serendipita sp. 400
AATAGAAACGAATCAATCGAGTTTATCTTATGGTAATTGATGTAGTGAAAGCTCATGAAACGACTGGATTGTACACCAGGTATCTGTACTATACAGTAGATTTGAACGATTGACTAGAAAAGAGCTCGGAGGTGTTGGGAGGATGAATTGGCACGGAGCAGCGATGCAGAACAAAAGGGTTTCGTGGCACGTAAAAGGGATCGTAGCGAGTGAGATGGGTGAGGATACAAATTCGTTTGTGGCCCAAAGAAGCGAAGAGGTTAAAACCGGTCTTGCCGTTCGTAAGAGACGAGAGAGCGGGGCTCTACTCGCGCTTCGTTATCATGAATGAAGGGGTATGTCGCTGAGCGATGGGTATGAGGGAACGGGGTTTAAAGGGTAGGAAGCTTCCAATCAACATCGGCAAATTCGTCCTTTTCGAGGTCCACGGGCGAATCAATGGACCGCTCGATGGCTTTAGGAGTGTTAACCATAACGGGTGTAACGTTGGATGCTGAAATTTTCACTCGGTGAGCCATCTCCATCACAAAATTATGGCTACTTTGTGCAGACGGATCTGCTGAGAGGAGTGATTCTTGAGTGCTGATAGGTGGTGGGGATGGGAGTGGCTTTGAAAAGTCGACATATCGTGTTGCAGATGCCTTGGGTCGGCTGGTACCTACAAGAGTTCGAGACGCAAGTCCCATCGAGCGGTTTCCTAATGCTCGTTGGGCGGTCACCGCTGGTTCAGGGTAGGAAACGTCCACATCGACTGGAACATCAAGGCCGGGTTGAACAAAGTGAATGCGGGGAGGAGCGGCTCCACGTTGAAGCTGATCATAAGAACCAACGGAGGCTCCACGGCGGTGGGCATAGCGGCTGGTGGGCTCCACATTCCTCGAAGAGAGTGTGTTTGCCCTCTTGACGGTTGAGGCCATAGGCACTGGACGACTGATCTCCAAATCGCGAATAGAGGGCTTCTTAGAATGCTTACTCTTTTGCGATTTACTAGGGATTGGCTTTAATTTGGCTGCCTCGGTTTCCAAACCGTAGCGCTGGACGATGTATGCCATATCTTCCTCGATTACGGCCTGGCGTTGGATTCTATCTTGCCAGAACGGATGGGCATTGACGTAACCCGAAGGGCTGGCGACGAATGTCTTCTCGTTCGCTCCAGGGGTAAACGGTTGCTGCCAAGGTGCGATAATCCCTTTTCCGGGAGAGAAAGGAGCGGCAGAGGGGTTGGAGCGCTCTGCTGGAGCAGATGATTCCAGCCATTGGACCGAGTGGACTGAGACCTCCCAGATTGGAACTACTGGGAACTTGCGATGTTGTAACAGTACCATGCCGCAGAGCACAAGGCCATAGATGATCACTGATCCAAACTCAGTAAAAAAATTATTGTCCTTGAGCATGCCACTCACAAACAATGGTCTGGAAGTACGAAACAGCTACTAAAGACTTCCGGGCGGTTTTGACTGACGAGTGTGCTACTGTTACAACTGAAAAAATGAGTTAGGATGGGCTTGATTATCATTCATGTCAGACTTACCAAATTCGATGACCATAATCACAACGGTCCACCCTAACTCAAACCACAAGGCAGAGGTCCATTTGGAGATTGAAAGATGATCGCGATATCTATAGGAGTGTTAGAGTACTTATAGGAGAGTGGGATGGGCGGCCGTACCCAATGATGGCGAGGAGGGGCGTTAAAATGCCGGTGAAAATCATCACCCCAAGATAACCATGAGTGTTGGGGGTCGTAGATTTTGTGACAAGAAGAGAAAGCGACAATATCGCGGTAGCGACGTGGAGAACAATGATTGAAACTGAGGGACAATGAAGAAATGTTAGCAGAGTAAAATGCCAAGATGAAGGGCGAAAGGGGCACAAACCAAACGCGACATCGCGGAAAAGAAGAAATCGCTGGGAAACTTTGGTGTTGGGATATTGTTGGTTGGAAATGCCACGCTCGGCGTCGTGCTTGTGCTCGTAGAAGGTCATGCCTGCAGATCCTGGATAGGGTGGGTGGTGTAAATGTTGTCTCAGGCTGGCTGGTCGTTAGAAAAAAGTCGTAAAGACGGGAATAAAACGAGTTCAAAGCCCTTCCCGAAGGCTTTTCGTGAGTAGAGGGAGCAAGGAGAGTAGGGGAGGAGGAGAAGTGTGGTCTGAGCGAGGCTGGTCCTTTGAATGGCCGAAGCGCCGCCCAGCATCAAGGCCACACCACGCGTCTCCAACCTCGAAAAGCCGGAAGTCCCACTGAAAGCAAGGTCAAGGAAAACCTGTGGTTAGAAACAGAAGGGACATAGTGGGTTAAACGGGCACTAGTGATAGGAAGACTGGGCCAAACGGGTACATATAGGAAGGAAAAGGGGTACGATACACGAACCGAGCGATCACAATTAGTTATCACAACAAACACAAACCAAGGAAAATCAATTATGACGCTTTGGAAGAACCAGCCAACGGGGCGGGTCTCCTTTTCGCAGTCTTAATCCCTAAGCTGCTAGCCAAGGTCGTCTTTGGCTTCTTCGCAGCTGGTGGCTGCATGGGACTGGTGTCCACTAGCGCCCTACTAGACTCCGAAAGTAGACTTTTAAGGTCAGGGGCCTCACCATCGGCTTTCCTCTTGAGGGTGACTTTCCCGCCAGCATCAGTCTCGAGTTTCGAGAAGACCTTCTCCGCTTCCTTCTGGTCTTCTTCATCCCATAGTCGCCGTTGCTTAGTTTCCTCGTCCTCGTCTAGCTCTTCTTCCTCTAATCGACGAGCGAGCATATCTTGGATGGCTTGGTCGTCGACACGTTCATTGCGTGCATTACGAGCTCGGATGTCCTGCAGCGCATCCAAGATATCCATCTCTCTCTTTGAGTCGACCGTTCGATTCTCCAGTGCTCGCATTGGGTTATTCTCTTCCTCCTCCATCTTTGCCAGCCTATCCTCTTCATTCGCTATTCGCTCCTCTCTCCATGGCTCGAAATTCCGGGATGCGCCATGTTCTGCTAGGTAGTCCGTATTCTTTGGGTCCGTTTTGAAAGTGATTTCAGCCGAACATAGGGTACTACGCCTGGATTAGTTTGCGACATAGCAAATTTGTATCATTAACATACCACTTTATGTAGAATCTGAATGATGTTAGTACGGGGCTGCATTTCATGGGATTGACTCACCGAAATATTCGAATCCCAAAGTAGTCCTCCCCGTCTACTGTCTCTTTTCTTGCGTTGAACTTTTTACCTTTATAAATATATTCTCCACAAGTGTTACAGCGCCTGAAACTGTTGAGCGATATCTGAGAAACAGCTTGCTTACTCACATTGAGAAAGGCGCCATCAAACGAACGACTTGTTGACTATTCTTCGGCCTCTTTCCTCTTGGAATCTTCGAAGGGTCGAAATCCGGTGGATAGTACTAGAAATGTGGTGTCAGTAAACTCATCCGTTGCACAGAACAACTTAATTAGAGACCTTGTTAAGAACTAGTCAAAAATATAAGTAAAATGATGCGTTAAAGAGGTAAATAGCAGCACACCTTTACGTTCGGACATTTTGTTGGATTATTCACAAGAACCGAAGATGGCGGTCGGGGTCAAAGTGCCACTTCTGACTCCTGGACCCAACCACGCTCATTCCTTAACAACATACCGACTCGATATCAACATGATTAGGTTCATTCTTGTACAGGTAAATAATGACCTTCTGTGGTTTATCCTCCGTGGCGGTTTATAATCATTCGAGTCACAACTAATTCTTCTTTTGACATTCCTCTCAAATAAACAACCCCTATGTGCGCACTGGTTCCGCTCGAAATCAACTAAAATAGAATCGACAAGGAAAGACGCGTCTTTCGAAATGGTATGCTCCCTTCGAAGATGAAGAGAAGGTAGTTGTTGCTCGTCTGCAAGCGGAATGTACTGACATGCTCTAGGTTCGCATAAGAGGGGAAGTGCATCGTCTTATTGCGCCCCGTGACCAAAAACACCAGTCAAACTTTGTCGAGGTTAGTGTGCGGACAGACCTGTATCCTTCGAAGCGATCAAGGTGCCATAAAAGCAGTAATTACTGACAATTTCAAAGTACAGAAATTATAAAGTAATCTACAGACGCTACGCGGGTTTATTCTTCTGTCTTTGTGTCGATTCAAACGATAATGAGCTTGCATACCTGGAAGCGATACATTTGTTTGTGGAAGTCTTGGGTAGGTTTGATTCTATGGAAGGTATTTGACGAGTCTCACACAGACTGGTAGACTCGTTCTTTGAGAATGTCTGCGAATTGGACCTCGTTTTTAATTTCTACAAGGTCAGTCGGAGAATACATTGCTCTCGAACGTCATTTGTTTATTTTGACCGAATTCTTGATACCAACAGGTGTATGCAATACTGGATGAGGTATTCCTAGCAGGTGAAATTGAAGAGACGAGCAAGGAAGTGGTATTGGCTCGCCTTGAGGAGTTGGAGAAGTTAGAATAATGCTATTCATTGATGGATTTACCCCATTTGGAGTTTCATAAATTTAATACCCTGTGCAAATTGACGTGATCGGGACCTCAAGAATTTTGAAATGAATATTCTTCGCTGAAATCCACAAAACTTGTCGATCTGAATCTACGTCTATTGTCATAACAAGCCAAGGGGAGGAAGTGGTAGGGTGGGTATTAGTATTGGGCCAACTCAACTCCTTCGCTCCTTCGCGGTTTCCAACTATCCACCCGGTCGACCCCGTCCGATTAATTGAGATATTTTAATCATGCACCACAATATACTGTTGGTGAATTGTACTTGATTCTCACGCTCTATGTCCTAACGAATCGAGTACAGAATGGTTTGCGATTTCTTTCATCCAAACATAGGAGGAGTAGAGAATCATATCTATATTCTTGCCGTTAATCTACTCCAACGTGGCCACAAGGTCGGTTTATGATAAAATGGTTTCACAATAGCGACGGGGAACCTTTATTGATACCTTTTAGGTCGTAATAGTGACCCATTCCTATCTACCTTCACGCGTTGGTATTCGTTGGCTCGTACCAGGCCTCAAAGTTTATCATGTCCCATTGAAAGTACTGATTTCCAATGCGACCCTACCTAATTACCTTACCTTTCTACCCTATATACGGAATATAGTGCTTAGAGAGAGGATCACGATCGTACACGGACACGCTAGTTTGTCCTCCTACGCACAGGAAGCGATTCTCCATGCGCACCTGTTCGGTAGTCATTTTGAAAGCATGTTTGGATGGTGGAGGGGTCGCGAAGGAAAGGAAAAGGACAGAAAGGGCCAATCAACTGAACATGAAACAAGAAGAGAGATTCGTACCGTCTTCACGGATCACTCCCTCTTCGCACTCGATGATGCAACTGGAATATTGACCAACAAACTCCTCGCTGCTGCGCTAAACAACGTGGATGCAGTGATTTGCGTCTCTCATACAGCGTATGTCCTGTTCTATTTATTTCGATTTTTGAGTTGAACGTACTACGTCACAGACGTGAAAACACAATACTCAGAGCGAATCTGGACCCGCGGACTTCATATGTTATTCCCAGTGCAATTATTGCGGAACAATTCAGGCCTCCCTCTTCACCTCTTCCGATCGACCCTAGTGAGAGCCTTTTGAAGCAAGTCGCTCCCAAGCTAATATGACAACAGTAACCATAGTAGTTGTGTCCCGTCTTGCGTACCGCAAAGGTATTGATCTGCTTGTGGCATCGGCCCCTCGCATATGCAGTCTTTATCCCAACGTCAACTTCTTAATCGGCGGTTCTGGACCCAAGTTGATCAATCTACTTCAAATGCGCGAAGCCTATCGGCTTCAGGATCGAATAACCCTTTTGGGAGCCGTCAATCATCATGAAGTTCGTGATATCCTAGTGAAAGGGAATATCTACCTCAACACTAGTTTGACGGAGTCGTTTGGCATTGGACTATTAGAAGCGGCTTGTGCAGGATGCTTCATCGTTAGCACCAGAGTTGGAGGAGTTCCGGAGGTGCTACCGAAGGACATGATCGAGTTTGCGATGCCGAATGAAGATGGTAAGTACATAGAGACTTCAACTTTCGATGAGATTGATGCCCATGAATTTCAGATGTTGTGCGGGCCCTGACGAAGGCGATCAAGATCGTCACAACGGGCAAGCACGATCCACAACAGGCACACGAGAGAGTCAAAAGTATGTATACATGGGATGATGTAGCCTGCCGTACGGAGAAGGTTTACGAGGATATCACGAATAAGGAGCCAGTCGAGCTTTGGACCCGCATGCATAAGTATGTATAGGTCTACCTCACATTCCGCATCGAGCTAACGAACGAACACAGGACTCTCCGCGTTGGGCCTTTTGCTGGGATCATTTATCTCATCATTCTCATCGTCGAATGCCTCTTCTTCCTTTGGCTTGAACTCGTAACACCGAGGAGAGATATTCACTATGTAGAGGAAGACTGGAAGCCAGAACAATTTAGAAAAGTATGTCGATTAACGAAATAGGGATTGATGAGAAACCTTCTAACTGACGTGGTATAGGTTGCAAGGGAAGAAAAGGAGAGAGAACACAAGGAGGATCAATTGGATCAAACTTCCAACTCACCAGTTCGTCAACTCTATTGATACAGGTTCACGACCAGGACAATCGCAAGATCTTTCTCCCCACACCCACATTCCTCTCCCAAACCGTCTCGACTCTCGCACCATCCCCCCTCGCGATGCTTTCAAACTCGATGATACTCCCTCCTACTCCAAGATAGAGTATCTTGGCGGCGACGAGAACCATTGAAGTCCGTGTGGATGATCTTGTCTCCGTGATGTTTGATGGTTGCTCTTCCCAATCGCCATGATAGTCAGGCGGCGAGGGAGGTGTAGGGAGATGCCATTGTCTTGTGAGTGAAGAGAGAATTGTTGGGGACCGGAGCACGGGCTTGTCACTTCCGACGTGATTGGTGCTCGCGTTTCTGAGAACGGAGAGGAGAGAAGGCACATTGGAAGTTCGATAGATTGTCTCCGACGTTATGATGAGGTCGTATGGCGGAGCCACATCTGATGGTGGATCCGTTCCCCTGGTTAGGTTGACACCCTCCGACTTGCCGCGGTCCGGACCCGAAATGTCGGTTTGCGATCGCGGATCAAACGACTCCCATGACCCAGCAGAGAAACGGAGTTCGATGTTGTGTTGGGACAGTGATTGATGGAAAGCCGTCAACATTTGTGGAGTGATGTCCAGGTCACCGGGCTTCTCGACTTCCTTTCTGGATGTGGTATCCTCCTTTCCTACTGCCGCTTCTGCTCCGGAGGGGGTCAATTGATCTTCTCCAGTCTCTTCCTCCTCTTCAATAATCCGGGGTGTAGATGATCGAGATGTAGGAGATGGTGGCTCAGGGGGCAAGGACTGTCGATATTGAGCGGCAGCATTGGAGGAATCTATGTAAATTGTATGTTAGACTCCGCGTACTGCATTCCTTGTCAAGATTTTGTACGCACACCACGCCAGTATTATGTTTGGTAACGTGACAAGCTCAAGGACGCTACGATTATAATCTTGGAGGTGTATCAGTGTACAAGGTTTAGTTTCTGTACTCGATTCGTCGTCTAACGGCTCGTTGAGGATTGATTGGAGAATAAATGCAGAGGGTACGGCGGTCCCACACCCAACCTCAAGGACGTTCAGACCTCGAAAGGAAGAGAAAAAGTCGGTCAATCCAGTGAGATATTCGACCACGTCCACGCTACACTCCCACATTTTGAGCCCTCCTTCGTAAATATTTGGTATCACATCGGATGGTGCGTCGATATATGCCAATTCCTTGATCCTGCTAAGCCTCTCCGACCGTGGTTGACTACTCCTACGTGCAGTACGGGTTTTTGGTGGTAGTGGAGGAGGAGTTTTACTTCGCACGCGTCGCGTCTTTCGGGGTGGTTTAGGATCCTGTTGTTCTGGCGAGGGTTTTGGAGGGTTCTCCTCCTGTTCGGGCGAAACGCTCTCCATATTTGAATCTCGTGACGGAAAGGTGATCTGTTCTGGCTCAGTCGAGTCTTCGCCCATTTGCACCTCGTCGTCGTTCAGCTCTGATACCTCTTCTTCCTCTGTATCCCATTCTGATTCAGACTCGCTAATAGTATCCTCTGAGATGATTTGAAATCTCGCATCATAGAGGTCTCGACGGGGCAATATGATGGGCTTTGACGAATTTGAAGAAAGCGGACCAACGACGAGTGGCGTAAACGAGATCACGGATGAAAGCGTTTTGATCTATCACTTGTTCAATACTCTTACAAAAACAACTCTTGAGGGACGATGTTCTCGTCAATGAAAATATCCGTACTGACCAGATCTTCTAGCGTGATCTCCTCGCAAGCGGTCTGTGGAGTGGCCAGCTCCTCTTCGTCCGGTGGAAGTTCAATCTTTTCAATGGCATAGGCGATTTCCTCTTCCTCGTCCTGTTCGACTCCTTCATCGGCTTCCTCTTGAATGGTCATCTGCATCTCCTCGTCATCTTCCATATCTAGCGGATAATCGAGTGTCTGAGCAAAATTGAACTTGAACATGATTGATAACCATAGGTTTTCGCCTCTAATTCCGGTTATTCTCTAAGAACTTGGTCAGAGGACCGGATCAGGTCGGTGTGGCGTTCAACTTTCAATGACCACTCCATTGACTAATGCTCAGTCGACTAGGCATGGAACGCTATATCTGGGGGGCATACATAGACACAGACAAAGAGTTACAACTGGAGAGTGATTAAGACTCGTTCGTACACGTACTCGGGATAACTGCGAGTCCGTTCTTTCATTAAGAAATGCTCCCCTCCCTGATGTTCTACCCCTGGTCCAGACCATTAATGATCGAACAAAAAGGCCGTAATATCTGCGCATTAAGTGTTTTATTCAGAGCAATAACTATCATCTTTAAGCCGGCCAGCCGAGCGCTATGTGGGTTATAGGGACAGTAACGTTAATCGTCATTCCCAGCCAGCCACAATATTATCGACAACACCGAAAAAGAAAAGTAGATAGAGAGAGAGGACGGACGTTGTATTGTGCATGTCCGGCCTCACCACATGCACAAGCGCAGACGGAAGATTGCGAAATTGTCGGTGCAGGTTCGAAATCCAACGGTCGCTTAAGAGAAATGAAGGAGGGAGGGTGTACGGGCACGACGTTTCAGGTCGTGCATCAGACGACAAATAGCAGAGGGAGTTCCACAACAGCGTGTTGAGATGGTCGGGCTGGTCTCTGGTAAGGTAACTGAGAACCCATCCTCTTCAGGGTGCTCCTGTGCTTGCTCTGCCTCGTGTGATGAGTGGAGTTTTGATATTGGCTCTCAGGAGTATAGCAACGACTTGTTATGCAGTTGGTGATGCTCTTTCCGAGGATACTGCACCAGAGAGGAAGATAGACCCCAAGTTCAGTCAAGCCCGTGCCGGTTTTGCGCGAGATGAGATCAACGATATTCAGGCGTTCACAAGACCCTGGAGCAAATCTTGGTCGAGACCAGGCGAAACTGCTGCGTATAAGTGTCACGGTAGCTCCCGTTCGGGAGAAGAGGCGAGCCGGGAATACACAGAGACCGGCAGTCGAAACGCGAAATCTGCAGGGAGAAAAACCTAGGCAAAACTTGAAGGATGGTAGCAACGAGCGAGTTTCCTGAGGACTACGAGCGTGGTGAGCAATTCGACGGTGGTAAAACACAGAGGACTTGTATAAGGAGGGGTGTTTGGACGTAGGGTTTTGGTTGGATGAAATTAAAAATCAGGATTCGATTGTGACCGTTTTGTTTTTTCCGCAATGTTGTCAACGCTCTGCGAAGTGGCGGGAGGTTGTCAGAACCGTCCGCGTCAAAGAGGGTTTTGATGGAGAATTGATGTTGCTGGTGACATGTCAGTTTCATGGGAAACTCCATCCGAGTGTGCATTCGCACTGGTGGGCCCCTGGTCGAGGACGAAAAAAAAGTTGAGAGGATGCAGAGCACTGACTCGGATTGGAAGACATTAGAGAGCCATGCTGAACTAGAAGAAGGGTTCGACGATCCGTGGATTGCTGGACCACTAGAGTGGATCATTCCCACGAATCACCTCTCGACGTTGATGCTGATCCGCTCGTCTCGAACCATAACCTTGGTTTCGACTTTCCCCTAAAAACTGGAGGCGAATAGACATTGCAGAAAGAGCGAGAACAGGAATGTGTCAAGTTTTTATTTTCACTGATGAACATTAGTGAGCTCCTCATCCTCGAAACTCCATGGAAAGCCAAAGTGAATGCCAGCCAGCGATCTTTATTGATTTGTCGATCACGAGTATGAACAATGGGCAGGTCAGGGTTGTTAGCGTCACGAAAGCTTGACTCCTTTTCCCAAATTCAATCAGTTCCGTTTCCGTGAGAGAATGATGTCGGTTGGTCGGTCAGTTGAAGTCCAAACTTGTCTGTTGCGTGCACGGTTAGTAACGGGGGGCTTTTGAATGGGTATTATTCGCTTCGTTTTCTCGTCAGCTCGTTATTTCAAACGTCGTTATGTCGTTGAAGACGATGCAGTCGATGTGCCAAGTCGAGGGCCAGGACCTTTCTGTTTCACGTAAGGACAGATCCCGCCAATTGCCGTCGAAGAGGTAATAGGATCAAGATTAGGCGCCACTTAGTGAAATTAGCTGTCCTGATGAAACTCTACCCTGTGATGTCAGTGTGTCGCTATCTACCAAATGCCGCTGAAGGTCTGGGTAAGAATGGCAGCGCGAAGGAGGATACCAGAAGTGTTCGCAGCGACACTAGATGGATTCCAAGGAAATGAACTATAGCTACTATTTACGATAGACGAGTAAGGGTATTGAGAATAGTAGCTGTAAAGGTTGAAATAGTTGGGGGACCGCTAACTTGGATCTGAGGTGAATGGCGTTCGAGTGGGTCTGAGGATGACGGGGGGCGTGTGTCTGTGTGTGGTCTGTGTGGTGTCCGCCAGTCAGTCACTGCCCGTTCTCCCCCAATGACAATTCCGTTATGGATATTGGGTATCCCTACTTCTGCCGCAGTTGACTTGCCAGATTCGACTGCCAGCTCCCAAGCCAGCCATCTAGCCAACCAGCCAACTATGGATACACCCCCTTACGAGCGTCAGACAAAGTGGCTGGCATCAAATGGCAAATGACTTTGAGTTGTTATCGTTTATCAGCAAATGATAGTAGTGGGCCGTCTGCTTGAGTCGCCGAGGTGCCACCTTTGAAGGGTGATTTGGATGTTGCCCTGTCCCTAGGGCGGAGGTGATGAAATCATTCCCTCCGACTCTGTCGCGCATGTGCAGAAAGTACTGCAAAAAAGTCGGGAAAAATGGGGCAGGCAGCGTCCGCGGGTGGACGAAACAAGACGACCTTTATGGACAAATAACAGTTCATATTATTATACATATACATTTACCATTTTTATCGAGACCCGTTGCAGAAATGAGATAGAAGGGGCACCCATACCAGGCAGGTGGTAGTCTCGATTGCAATTGGTTGATGGTGCCTGTCCTCGGCCTCTTTTTCTAATCAGGGGAGTCTTTTTTTTCACAATTATTTGATGAAAAGCTGCCTCAGGAAGAAGAAGACATTCGAATACAAACGGCACTCTTTGCCGGCTCGAGAACAAAGCAAGGACCAATGATGGATGGGATAGCTTGGGCCTTTTCTTGATCCGCATTTCGAAAAAAGCTCAAGTTAATTCTTCAGGTTTTGTTCCATTGATCGAACACACCCGTCATCGTCGTTTTCTTCAATAGCTGCCGCCCCTTCTCCCAATACGCCTCCCTTGTTTCCCTGCCTTGAACCCCTCCGCTGCACCAGCTTGCATTTCAACCTCGCAAGCTCAACGTCGTCCAAATACAGGGTTGCGACTTTGTACTACATCCAGACCACATTCCGGAGATACAGTAGCTCCCTAATAGAGTTACGCTGAAGAGGTTGATTTGGATTCAACGGAGATCCTTGGCGTCAACATCCCAACACTCAAACACGTTATAATCCAGCAGATCTATCCAACTGTAATCGATAGAATACTTCCTTTTGGTTTTCTAGACCAGCCGAGCTCGTAGGTGCGTGCTAGCCACTCCTTCCCCCCGGTACAGATCTGCTAACGGCTAGAACCTGACCCTTAGTCTTCATTAAAGCACAGCTCATTCCTTCAGTAGAAATACCTCTTTTGGTTTCCTTTCATTGCTTTGGATAGCTTGGGCGGAATCAAACATCTCTCCATTATTCCTTCGTTCGACAAACCCCCCATCAACTATACCGGGTCGCTCGCTCACCCGCTGACTCCGACCCTTTTTCGTTACATACTCTGGGGTCACCATCAGTTGGAATTGACTTTTGGTCACCAGAGACACTGATTCTGTGGGACCAATTCCTACCACGAGTACCAAGACAACCCCTCAATAGCGATCACTCGCTTTCTTCGTGAGTTTTCGTTGGTAGTTATCTTCTCGCTCTAGGCATCTTTATTAATTTTAACCACCATTTTCCATAGGGAATCACCCTTTCGTTCACCGCGGCTCGTTCCACCCTTTGTCAAGTATCACTCATTCAGCACTCGCCGATCAAGAAAGTTAGAGCACATAACTACTCGCACTCCCTCCAGGCTTGTCCTCGATCATTTACATCTGTGCCTCACAAAAGCGTTCATTTGGAGTTTCATACACCCGCCAATTTCTCTGTTCATTTCCGCCATTCACTCGAGCTGCAGGCGCCCTCCTCCCATAAGAACGGTTCTTGCATATAATTCGCACGATAAAGTCGACCGTCCGTGGACGCAGAGACCTAAAACGGCTGTTCTTGATACGCTAACGACCAAACGGACGCCGGCACTCCATTCGTGTGACCCTGGAAAGGCTCATTCAGTCCGCAATCGGTCAAGCAACAGACCGTAGAACACGTATATCTCGTGCATTCATCGACGGCTACGCTCCAGAACCTGGCCTTCATTCTTCGTTCCACCTCATTATTTGAGACGGTAACTCTCTTGTTCCCCCATTCAACGATCTAGCTTCTCTTGCGAGTGGACGCATTGTTAAGCCTTTCCTCTTCCCTTTATCTGCGCTTCTTTATAGCCTTCATCACGGGACGATGGAGACCTCGACTCCTCAAGAGTTTACCCAAGCGCCCTCAGTAGCCCCTTCCTGGGGCGAAGGTCGGCATCTAGCCGACACCCAGTCTCAACTACAAGTAGTTCACCTGCCGTATGCTCAATCCCCCGTCAATCGAGATTACTACCAATCCTTTCGAGACCCCTTGCACAACGGGCACTACGTTGACCCGAATACTGCCTCGACCGCATCTCCGACCAACTCATCCCCAACAGGCAGTCCGTATTCCTGGGATCAGGTTCGACGAACCTCCATGTCCTCGGCTGCCGCCCACCCCCTCCTGTTGGCCCAACACACCCCGTTAATACCTCAACCCCTCAATGCCTCCCATATGCACTCGCCTGTCTCTCCCTATACAATAACACATCAGCCACCGCTTTCTCTTTCCACTGCATTTGCCGGTGACTACTCACAGGCGACGCAGACGGCAGTGATGGCCTCTCCTATGACCTACCCATCGCCTATCCATACAACCTATGGCTTCCATCCGCCTGCG
>WSTP01000275.1:0-17545 GCA_019627735.1 Serendipita sp. 400
CGGTTGCAACCGTCGATGAAATGGTCATCGAAGGATTTTACTTGTGAGTTATATAAATCGAACCCGTCCGCTATGTCTACGATGTGGTACTCTTAATGAAAGATGCGGTGTCAGTGATATTTGAGGTTTTAAGTTAGAGACTTGCTTTTACGTTCAGTGGTCATGGTTGGGTCCAAAAGTGGAATTAGCCACCCTCGGGGCTGTCTCCGGGTCCAGGTTATCTGACGTCTCGTACGGTCAATGTACTACGATTACAAGTGAATTTAGAACCGTAATATATATTGTCTCGGAGCTCATGAATAATGGTTACTCTTCGGGAGTATCAAGGACATCTATTTGAGTCAATTCATCCAGCGCTGCCCAAGCGCAGATGGCATTAGATTCTGCAACGACAACTTCCTCGATCTCTGCCACGCTCATGCGTTGGGACTCTGCCTGAGCGACCTTGTTCCCCTCCAAATTTTGGATTTGATCGATGAATACATCAAGAACAGCGCGGATACCAATGAATGAAACTGCTCTGAGTACACCTTCGATCGTTTTCAGGCTTTGCTGCCTCATTGATTCGTACCATGCTTCTTGAATCCCCTCTAGATGTGTTCTGAGACTAGTTGAATTCATCCCTCGTCCAAAGGGAAGATTGGTGGTTTTGAAGCGAGGCGGGGTGTGTGGTGGAACAACTAGGAACCCAACCGCTTCCAAACCGTTGGCTGCTATCTCCGTATGCCTTTTCCATTGTTCTAGATACGAGACCCGTTCCAGTGTGGTGGGTACTGGTGGTGTCCGAGACCAGTGGTTGTGGTCCCTCGGTAGATCTGTCAACAGATGCAATGAATCCTCTATGAGGGTAACATCGGTGTCTCTCCTTCGCATACTCCCTTCATGAGCGCGCCAGAAAGCCTCCTCAGCCAGAACAGAAGGTTCAAGACCGATTCGCTTCCCGACCCTCCGAATTACCTTACTGAGGACCTGCTCGCAACTCTGCCTTCGAATTACATCTATGTCATCAAATACCCGCTGTCGAAGGCCCTGGTAGCTTTCCTCTTCCACATCATTGAATACATGCGATGCGAGATGTTCAAGTAGATTGCCGAGGCATTTCTCCCAAACACTGGCGGCTAGTTCCTTCACTCGAATCTCACATAGAGAATGAGCGTCTTCTGCCTTTATTTCGAAGCTTTTGATAGCCTTCAACGGGTTGCTAATGAAAAAGGCCTAGATTGAAAGCATTCAACGTCCGACCTCTCGATCTCGTTATATACCAACGCACCGAGTCTGGCTTATGGAGTCTATTAACTCTTAGCAGCTGGTTCCAGACTTCGGCCAATCCATCCTGCAACGATTGTCGGAGATTCAGGAGATGAATATCAACAGAACGATGCCATTCTCTCTGATTTTCCAATAGTTTCACGCTCCAGCTGGCACAAAACGTGGCCGCTCTTTGGAAATAGTCGAATGAGAGTCGACGCTGGTTTTCTAATCTATCGTTTCCGATGACGCTCCAAGCTAGTACGTCCCTATGGGATGTTTCATGAATACCGCCTCAGTTTCTATCTGGACAACATACCGTAAATCCGTGCGTATACACCAGATATCGTCCTTGGTCAAAGACATCGCAGTTTTAGATATCAGACTCAAGGACTGTGGAATAATCTGCGTCTTGATCATCGAAGAAACGTCGTCCATGGTGGATCTCTGTATTAATGTTTCTAGATACCTGGAGAATGCTCCACTTGGTAACTCGGACAGAACAACACCCTCCCCAATAGCTCTTAGGACCTGAGGATTTTGTCAATTCTCGGAAATATAACGTATACTGGACTCACAGCAGATCCACCAGCTGATTGAATATCTTCTCTTGAAGGGAGGCTCGAGGACTGCTTCAAAACGTGCTGAACACGCTTGGCACATAAATCCATTGCCGGTGAGCACAGTACAACATCTACATCAAATGGCACGACTCCCCGACCACCGATAATGCTCTGGAACCCTAGCTTCAGTTCCTCTGTCACCCTCGGGCGTTCAATCGGGCTCCTGGTGATTTGATCACTATGGGTGGCGACGATGAGCCACGGACATCCTTTGTATACCATAGACACCTTGAGGTACTCCAAGTTAAGGTCCAAACGCGCCGCGTCCAGAAGTTCCAGATCTGCTTTGACCGTATATATGTAGGCATGGCAAGAGTCGAAAGATGATTTCCATTGCGCCTCTATATCTCTCTAGTGCACATCAATCGTCGTTTGCCACGTGAAACCGGTGCAGAGACTCACTGCTACGAGTTTTCTGTTTCCGATGCCCTACACCTACTTAGCATTGCCACAACACAGTATCAAGCGACTCACGGGTAGATCCAGAAACTATATTCTCTGTGAGATATAGAGACCCTTGGTTGAGAAGGACTCACCTCCAGTTGTTGTTCGACATCATGGAACGCGGCCATACATACTTCGATTACTGGCCAGCTACTATTAAACTGAAACTGCTTCCCCTCCCGCGAAAGGGGTGTAAAGGCGCGAACCACCTTCCCAATAGCATGTAACTACAACAGGGTTATGGTTGCTCTTATCGTACGGTCGTGAGACCTACAGATTCTCTAATCGGATTCAAACCCTCAAATTGAAGATGCTCCATTGGTAAAGGCGATATTTGAGACTTATTGTACTCATCCCAGACTGCAGCGACCAGCGGTTCTTGAAGTGGGGTTTCCGAGGAATCGAAGGTTTGCTCATGTAAGATTTTGAGAATAGGGATCAAATTTGTTGGGTCGATCAAAATACGGGGGACCTTGGCGCTTTGCTTATGGCGAATAATTATTGGCCAGCCAGAGGAGAGGGACGAGGTGGTCTTCCAATCGCCATCTATAACATGTAGTTGGAGACATGAGTCGGAGCAACATTTCAACTCACTGTTCGCTGTTAAGACATCCTCTCCGATTAGGGCATTGATCAGCGTCGATTTCCCCAATCCACACAAGCCAAGGACTCCGATCCTGAGGGCCCTTACAATTTCGCTCTGATATCTTTCTCTTTGCCTTGTCTTAAAACCCACGGAGAGGCTCATTAACTTTGATTTTTTCTGTAACCACTGTATATGCTCGAGATGCTGGGGGAGCGGTGTATAAGTGGAAAGAATCATTTGGAAGGTGTTAACGGTTTGGGTCGTCATCCACTCAGAAACCATAGGTTTGAGTCTCTTGAAATAAGGAATCGCTCCCAAATCCGTCCCGTTCGTGGCGGGTACGTCGTTACGATAGAGCGAAACCAAGGGAGAGCCATGGAAGCGGAAATAAACTTCTTGTGGAATGATTTCCTTCACTCTTCGTGCCACTATGCGAAACGGAGTCTCCCAGAAACACGTTTTGAGTGCTTCAATGGTGGCATCACGGGCCAATCCTGTGGTTGCGACACGATCCAAGTCATAAGGCGCAGTATACTCGGCCATTAGGACTTTAATGCGCTTAATGGCTTTTAGAAGGTTTTCATGAACGGTGTAGATATCGTCTTGCCCGGCCGAAGCACTAGAGAGCGTGTCCTATAATCTTAGTCAATCATTACACAACTAGAAGATGCATTCAATCTAGCGGGTTAAGTCGACTGACCCGCTTTCCTTGTGCCATGCTCAAGGCGAGGATCAGCTGCTGCGTGGCGACTAAGCTATCCTGCCGTTGAACGAAACGATTATGAAGTGTTTTAAGATCACGTTGGACGATCATTCGTAGCACATCGTGACCTTGAGTTATCGTCTCTTCAAGGGAGCCGACTTCAACATCCATGAACACCTTCGCCCCCGTAGGAAGTGAGCAATCTATATCCCCACGGTCATGATGACTCACTTGAAGGTTATTAATTCCGAGGAAAGACATGACGAAACCGGCCCCGCGGGGCGTCGCGGGTGCAGAAGAAGACGGCTCAGGTCTTGGGCGAACTGCAATCGTATCCACAAGTTATGCTAATGTGAGCTCATCGCCGAATAGAAGCCGAATCTGAGGGAGAACGACATTCAGACCTCGTTGGATGGCCTGGCTATAGAGTGTCCAAAAACAGGGAAGTCAGAAAGTCACATTTCATTGGGTCAGGCATTCCCCGAAATGTAATTTAGTCTTTCTTTCGCTGCTTTATAGGCGTACTGTGAAAGCTCGTCCTTTGATATTTGGAAAGTAAATCGTGAACAGTAGAGTATTCTATACCCTGAGATTAAACATCGCTACGTCGAAATAGTGACCCGCTTCCCCCCAACTTAGTGGTCTGGTCGACAATTTATTGCAGTTTTACACGCAATTCGATGACTTAGTAACGATTTGACCATGTTATAAGTCCAGAATCAGCTGTAGGCACCTCGAATCCACTAAAAAGAGGTCCTTCCACCGTGATCGAAAAGCTATGCATAGTTAAAAAGTGGCGTCAGAATATCTACACAAACGAAATTAGGATATAAATCCAATAAGACTTTTATTTTCGAAGATTAAACTTTACAATCGCGAATGGTCATTTTCGCTTCTGGAGACTGTTGAATCCGCAGACTCCAGGCGAGCCCATTTGCCCCCTGCTGAACGCAAGTGAATTCAGCAGGGGATGTGAGGCCCAGCGAGACGGGCAAACCAACTTGTCGGGATAGTCAACTCTGCACCTAATGTGCTGGACCCGTTGGTTCTGGTCCCGAACTCATGAGACGTACCAGGAATCCATTTATATCCATAATAAAACTAGAATCTACCACGTTTTTTTCCTTTCTTGCTTTCTTTTTGTCGAGCCTAAATCGTACTAATTATGACCCTGCAGCGCTAAAATGGAAGATCCGGGCCGACATAAGATGCTTATTCTGTAAAGGTATCGTACGTTGAAGCAACGATACTCCTCTACGCTTGGAACTGGTTTTCTGGGAGGAGGAGACGGATCATCAACGGTTCAGCCAAGCTTGCCGAGAGGCTGCGACTAGAGACTCCCTCACGCGACGGTTTTGTCGGGTGATTTCTCTTTCCAATATCCTAGGGTCAATATGCTTTTGGGGATTGGTGCCGCTTCAGCTTGCCGGGTTTGGGAGGGACGAAGGCGACAGGTGATTGCTTCAAGCCTAATGTACAATTGCGGCGGACGGTGGTTCGACTTCCAAGCCTGCAACGATCATTTCGGTGAGAATTCGGGTGAAAGTAATGTAAAGGTGCGTATTGAGAAGCGACTTGATCGCTGCATTTGCGATATCTCTGTATGCAGCTCCTTGGGGATCCCTCTAGGACGAATTAGATTGCAATGAACATTTGCCGTGTCTTTGATGTCATTGAATTACGTCGTTGCTTGGGGAGGGTGACATAATAACCTCCCTGTGGAGGTTGGTGTCCTGCTTGCCTCTGTGTGATCGCTGCGCGTTAATGAAGGAAGGAGTGCCCGCGGATCGTTCGAAGGCATGTTTCTGAGTGCTCTTGTTGGTCTGCTGGGTGACAGTCCTGAGCTAATCCTGCGATTACTAGCTCTCTGTTCTCCTGGCGTTGAACCTGTTGGCCCCGATTTCTCTTGCATACCACAGCTTGCCCACCCGCCGAGCCTTATTGTATTCTCTCTGAGGACAGATGTTCAGTGTCCATTATTCCCTCGATCGTGTACTGAACTCCAGGCTGTCACCGACATGCATGCCTGAAGAGTATTTCGGGGACCACCGTTCTCTGTACCGTATCGAATATCCATTCGTCATCACCACCATCTCCAATCCTTTCTCTGTCCTCACATGGCTATCTTTTGATCATTGATCCGCTCCACCAGACCGATTTGAGAGTTGGTCGTTTGTTGCCTATTACAGGAGTGCAGCCGGCGAGTATGATCTCGAATTTGTGTATCTGTTGCGATAGAAATTGGACATTCAGTCTCCAGATAACAGGAGTGACTATGCTTGAAGAGGAGAGGAGGAGGAGAGAAAGGGGGAGGAGGGCGGTTGAAGCCAGAAGGGGTAGATTCTTGCTCTCGGTAATGCAGTGGGGTAATTACAACAGAATTTATCGAACGGATAATATATGAGCGGGAGAGTACTAGCGATCGGTTCTAGAGGGTCAACGGGGTCTAGCCATATGTGGACGGTAGCAAGAAAGATTGGTAGTGGATAATGAATGTCTAACATAAGGTCAAAATATTCAGGGATGTAAATAGTCTACACTATCGAGACGAAAGGTACTGGAGAAGGAGGTTGGTCGTTGGCTGGGTTCGAGATTCGAGGTTGGTCGTCCCCGAGTGGTTGCTCGACGTTAGATGGGGTCGTTCTCCATCGGGCGAAAGAGAGATCATATTGTCAGATTCGGTGAAAGTGACGTTTATCATGCTTGGAGGTCGCCAAATAGTGCTCAATGACTCTGTTAGTGCGAACATTGGGGGAGGGGGGTCCGAGTAAAAAATCTGGTATCTCGGGATATGACACGGGATTAATGATAGTCGCACTCGACAGTTTGATCATTCTGGAGAATGTTCAACTGTAGGGGCGTTACCTTTAGGCTGCAGAGTACCGGGTGAGATGGAAGATTCCAACGTGTACTTAGTCTCTCTCCTGATGGGAGATGGTCGTAGTCAAGCATAATAGGTATCAAACAGGCATAGGAATGGTTCTATGCTCTGATATTGAGACTTATCTGCCGGAGACCTATAAGGGTGGGGGAGGGGCCAACCGCTCAGATTCCCAATTCGACGAGCGATAAGTACAATATGAGATATATGTATGGACCTGGTGCTTATCAAGGGTTATTCATTCGTGTTGGTGAGCTCAGGCCGAGGCCCCTTCTGGTCTCATGTCTCCGGAAAATATAGGTATGGTACCAATTGAATCAACATCCCGAGATTGTATTCATCGTTACCATCGTAGTGGTCGCTGTCTTCGTCGTAGTTCAGGCCATTATTGTTGCATGAGAGTGCTACGCAACCCTTAGTCTACTTCAAGCCCGTCAGTCAGATCACAACCTTAAGCGAAGAATTTTGACGTTTACAATCGCGAATAACCGACAGCCGTTATTATGGTACTAGCTTATAGCTCCCGTGTATAACGATATGACATACAAAACAGACGGCCACGAATCTATGGGATCCCAAAACAAGGTGCAGGGTACCTTGTTGCTTTGTCCACCATACTCTGAAAGCTTCCATGGAAGAGGGCGACTCAGCTCATATCAGTATCAATTCTTACCGTTATAGAGTATATAGTCGGGCTGTTCAAGCTGGTCAGTACGTGAGTTCATGACGCGTGACGCGGGCTGGCGGATTCGTTTCGTACGGTGTGGCAGCTGGAAGAAATCCCTTGAGCGCTCTATCCAACCATCCAGCCATCAATAAGTAACATGACCGGTCCCTGTAAGTGGAACCGGAGGCGGCGCTTGACCACGAGTGAGCTAACAGCTGGTTTCCCTCCTCCCCTGTCAAATGAGCCTGTTCTCGAGCGATTATGCATCCACTTTTACCACCATCATCACCCTTTTCCCGATTTCGGACCCCAGATCACGGGCAGTTGCTGATATACGTAGGATCGCCTGCGTCGTGTTGACCTACATCGCGTAGACCTACATCGTGTTGAGTACGAATCGCATGAGTGACTCGGTTCGCGACGTTTCTCGTTCTCGGTGGCGTTGGGGTCACTATCAATACGTTGGTGGCACTGGGTCGATGACCCAACAAAGTGCTTTCGCTCTTGACTGCCCTGAGATATTTCTATGACTTATGATCGTCTATGTGAGGACTCTGACTGGAAGAGTTTGACCCTTAATGTCGTCTTGTCCCTGATGGGAAAGCTGTGGTGAGTTCGATTATCAGCCCGGTTACTATACTTTCTGTATAAGGGACTCTGAGCACCGTTGATCGCAGAGTTAATCTAGTTCCATGGCGCCATCCTTCTTTTCTTCCCCGACCATCCTGACCATTCGACCATTCTGAACACCCTTTCATCCCTCCATCCCCTCATCGTTGGAGTTATATGCATCTTTTTATACACCTTCTTTTCTTCCCTCTTTCGAATAAGAATTCTCATTTTATTTATTTTATTTAACTATTTATTTTGGTTGGAAAGCTGGCCCATGCACAATGCAGAACGTTAACTCGCCAGTCCAATTATTGATTTCCTCACTCGGCGGAATCCCCGTTTGATGACCTATTCACATTCAGTCACCAGCGCTGGGCAAGAGGCAAACGGTGAATTTCGAAGGAAGATGATATGATGGACCCATCAACCCCCAGCGGGTGCCCTACCCCCCTCCAATTACCCGCTCCCCAGATGATAAGTAGCAATGAGCTGAGGGCGTTGCAACTGCTATGCGAAAGGCAACTGCCCATGTGAACTCGTGAGTCCATCTTCTCAGTACCTGACAATGGAAATACCTGAGAACCGCTCATCCCATTCATTATAATTACATCCCGTAGTCGAATCAGACTCTTGCCTAGCGGCCGCCGTAATAACCTTGACAAGGAATAAGACGACGCCATGCACAGGGGGGTCAACCGTTTCTCGTATCATTATCATCATTGTCATTTTGAGCCAGTTCGTTCTTTGAGGACATGCTAATCCCTTTCGCAAAGCAGCTTGCAACAAAGGCCATAGATGCTATCAACCACCTAGGCGTCTCCGAAACCGAGGAGGACCTGACAAGTAGAGCCCAACTGCTATCGCTCGTCAACGAGGCATCGTTCACTGGCGATACGTTGCTCTACTACCAGGGACTTGGTACTAGTACCCCGCATTCGCATCCTCAACGTTGTCTCCCCGAACTCCCATCAGTGGACACCGCTCTCCAAAATGCACTAGGAGCAGGGCCATGGAAGAGGAGTGAAGTTGTCGCCCCCAACCTGAACCTGAACTCTCTCCGGTCCTCCTGGCTGGAGCTATCCAATGCAAACAAGGACATGTGCCACAAATTTTGGGAGCCAGATTGGGTCATTCCCCAAGATTTTCCTGCGCCGCCCCTATTTCGTTCATTCGCCCTGAAGCCATTTCGAGTGGACGCAGCAGATATTCCCGACACCCATTTCCACGGTCCTCTTTCCCGAATATTCAAAAGCGATATTACCCAAGAGATGAAGCGCCTCCTGGAATCACTACTACGTTCCACAGAACATCGGGCTCGTAATACTAGCGGGCATTCCCTTCACGACCGTCTATTATTGTCCCTCTGGTGTAATACTGCGCAGGTGCTCCAAAAGTGGGGGTCAGACCTTTCGCTTCTTCATCGAATAGGTGACGAAAATAACCCCATCGCCTCTACTGAGCAACTCAGAGCCTTCATCGACCTGTTCGATCAAGGTCTCCGAGATTCACTCTTCCGTAGACGAAGAAAGATGCTTTCGATCGCTATCGTTGGATTGGAAGCATCTGGAAAGTCGAGTTTTCTCAATTACATTATCGGTCGAGATCTTCTCTTAGAGGACGGTACGTAACAGCCAATCGCCAAGGACTCTGTAATACTTCTAACCGAGATGTCGTAGTTGGCCAAGCGACCACTTATCCCTGTCGTATTCAGCATGTACCGGGCCAAGCGGTCTCAAAACTTACCATAGACACGGCTTATCTCAACAAGATACTCGCCCTCATTAGACTCAAACCGATTTTCCAAGCATTAAAGGCCGTAAGATGGGACGGCAAATCTCTATTGCTCGACCCCCGCTTTAGCGAGGAGATTCGACAATGGGCGAATTTTCTTAGACGAAGAAAAGTAAAGGAGACTTTGGCAATAATAGCGGACCCGAATTTTACGCTTCAGGGTCCCTTCCTCGGGGACGACGCCGTCTCGACTGCCGTGAGTGCCGTTTTTTTGTGTCCAAATATTTCGACACCCTCAAAAAAATTTTTTTTTTTGTTTTGTTTTGGATTTTTTGGGGCGGGGGTTAGCTCCAACATGCGAATCATATCGTCTCGATATGTCATCTTTTGGATATTCCATTCGACTCCTTTTCAGATTCCCTTTGGGCGGATTCTCGTTGTGCAGACTCTCGTTGGGAAAATTCTCGTTGGGAAAATTCTCGTTGGGCAACTATCACTGTTGAATTCGGAGAGGTTGGTATGTCGGATAAACCATACGAGGTGAGTGCATAGGAATGAATACGTCGTGCGGAATTTTTTTCGCTCATAATTCACAGCTTCTTGATCTACCAGTATGTGTGCTATTGCCTGCCGAAGGTGACTGAAATATTCTTTCGAGGGTCTCTATGGGAAAAAAAATCAAGTGCGCGCCCTTCCTTGTAACTGACGTTTGACTCTCATCCTGACGATCTCGCAGATGTACTGGCAAGATCTAGTACGAGAGTCAATAAGGCATGCGAAAGTGATCATACCCGTAGTTTCCGCCTTGGATGTACTGTCGAACAAGGAAAATGCGTATGTATGGAGGGAGCTGCCGGAGATGATCTCGTCGAGTACAAGTGTGATCCCCAGCGCGGTGGTTGTGACGCAATCAGACCGACTTCCAGTGTATCCGAAACAGGATCAAGCCACACGGTTTAGGGAGATTCGGGAGGAATTCTGGCCCGAAGCTATCGATCCATCTCTATACCCAGTCTTCGAGTGCTCGGTACTACAAGGACGAAGTGCGGGGGATCTTATACACTCCATCGAGTCGCCGGACAAGTTTCACCTAGCTACTTTGTGGGACTCACATGCCTCTCACGTTAGCGTCTCATCTCCTTTCTCTAAAGATGTCTCTAAACTCACCTTTCTAGGCACTTGCAGTGATCCTTAACGCCGAATCTTTGGAGAAGGCAGAAGCCCGGATCCAGGATGTACCACTGGACCAACTGAAATCCTCGGCGATACAACTTGAAGTACGGGGTAATATGAGGGAAACTACTCAGGGAATTCTCGAATTGGCTCACAAAGCGGCAAGCAAGGAGACCATACGCGAAGCTCAAGGCATAAGACGGCGCATTCTACAGCTCCTTGATCTTCTGAGGTACTTGAAATTTTCAGACAAAAGTCGTGGAAGCCCAGTTGACGCTGTCTTAGGGACCATTTGTGTGAATCAGGGCTGCTCAACTCTGAGGAAATGGAGGCTCTCGAAGCTCAGAACAAGCTCGAACAAGAGCAGTCGTCTATCCTCATCGAGTGGGCCGAGAAGGAAGATTTGCTCTTACAAGACTACCAGCAGTTCTCGATAGACACGCTTAAGACGCTGGACAAGAAGATAGAGGATATGGTCCTGGGTGCTGCTGAGGAATGGAGACAGGAGAATGACTTTTTGGTGTTCGATACTCCTGAGGATAGCAATGTGAGCAATTCCTGTCTCATGTTTCAGGAGCGTCCAGCTAATTCAAAAGTAGAGGATCTATTTCCATAACGAAGCCTCTGTTGAGGCCTTTGTCGCTTTTTTGCGAGAGCGTTTGGTGGGTTTACAGGACGAGGTGCTTGCTTCCGCAGAGGACCGCATATATTCGATCAAGAAAGAACAGTTTAGCGATCTCGCCAAGAAGGCGGGACAGTTGGATGCCAGGATTGAAGCGCCATTGGTGTCGCTGCTTTCCCCATATGAAACTAAATCTCTGGTTCCAGAGATAAAGCTACCCAATCTCAATAAAGATGGACTAGCGATGAAGCAAACTATCTCTTTGCGGCGAAATTGGGACTACACGGCTATCTACAAACAGACCTCAGCTTGGATCATGAGAGGCCAGGGCCATTCAACAGGCAAATTCTCATTCCTATCTCGTGGTTTCATTGGATTGGCCGCAACTCTCTCTTATATTTTGTCGCTCCCCCTGTCTCGAAAACCCGAAGAGTGTCCGTTCCACTATGTCGATCTGGAGGCCGTCCTGGCTGTCCTTCAATCGGCCGCATCAACTTCTTGGGACGACACCATGTCACAGACTCTACAGAGACGATTGCAAAATGACGCTAAGCGGGGACGTGACTTGATAGAGAGCTCTACTCCGTTTAAGGCATTCGACAGGCTAACAGCTAGGGTGATGTCGCCGCTTCAGCTGGACGAAGGGATGCAGAATATCATCATCGCTGGATATTTAAATCTAATAGGGGCACTGGCGAGTCAACAAATGATGGCCAGAGGTTGGTCTTGATATCTAGTAATAATTTGTAGAATAGTGTCGCGCAAGTAAATAATTCTAAATAATAATTAATATCAAAACCCCCTTTTTTTAAGTTTGCTGCCTATAGAATTGTTATTCAGTCATACTCCGGCTGGATGCCTCGTATATAAGAGACGAATCATGTCTCAGGTTTCTCCCCCGCACTACATACGCCTTCCTTTTCACCATGCAGGATTCGGATCAGAGGAGCCCACAACAGGGACTGCTACTCGATCGGTACGCTAAAGCGAGGAATACCCTTGAGGGCAGCAATATCACCCTACACACCTGCTTGGGTTCCATGATGCCCACCAAATTGACCCGATCGTTAAAATCGTGTATCGAGGAGCTTGGTACATTCGAAAAGGACACTGGATCGTTGCTCAACGGCTATCGCTTTTCCCCTGCCGCTCTTGCCCAATCTCAGCGCCTGAACGAGGCACTAGAGTGCAACACTGAGCATTTTGAAGCTCAGAAAGACATGGATAATGGAAAGGTCACTTTCTTTTCACTCACCATCGCTCCTTCCTTGGTCCCCAATGAATATGTGCCAGTTGGGGGCGATCTAGAGGCCAACATAGATAATACCGTGGGTTCACTCTCAGAGTCTCTTCATAACGTGAGAGTAGAACACAGTGGTCTTCATCTGCTGGTCCTACAGGAGAAATACCCGTTATTGCAGCAGACGATAGACCACTACTATTGGGCGCTGCGTGCATTAACCGAGGCATTCAAAGAAAGTCCCTTCAAACTTACACACGAAGGGGCGCAGAAAGCGCTCGATAGATACCATAGGGCTGGTGCGGCGGCAATCGCGCTGAACCCACAAGCTTGCCAGAAGTTTTTCGCCGAACAAGATATTACAATCAAGCTCCTCGACCCATTATCAGGTGTAGAGATAGTCGAGGATGAAACGTGGAAGAGGGCAAAGTCATCACCACCTAGGCTAGACCTCACCGCTTTGAACCATCACTCGTTGACCCCGATAAATGACACGGGCCACCCGGGATATACAATCGATGTGACAGATACGCAGGATCCCAGCGCGATCCAGGACGTAACCGATGCACAGAACGTGAACGGCATGCGGGACGGTACCCATAGCCAGGGTGCCAACCAGCCGCAGGATACGATCGACGGTCCGAATGCAAACAACACACAAGACACAACCGACACGGTGAATACACCGAGAATACGCCATTGCTTCAGTCCGATGGAGAGAAAGGGAGCGGAGTGGATTAGGTTGCAACCTCGAAGTACCCTTTCCAAGACGGTCGACGAACTATGTAGTTCTATTGAAGGTTCCTTTTTAGAGGCCAAGACTTTTTTCAACGCCGCTGAGACGAAATTTACAAATGAGAGCGAGCACATATCGCAGCAGAATTTAACAGACGCAATGGCCATTGCGGAGAAAGCCAAAGACTCGGCACTCAACCAACACCTTCGTATTGCAGTGGTAGGAGGTACTAGCCATGGAAAGACGTCACTCCTTAACGAGTTGATTGGAGAGGAGATACTGTACACCGACGGTAACGTGTCTATCTGGCATGCGCAAATATTGGTTGACCCGATCTAGGTCGTGCTACAACAAGCTGGCCCTTCGTTATTCGACATGACTCATCTGCAGTAGTACCAGAATTGCACATATCGAACTCTCACTTTCAACCCTTTCTGGAAGACATTGCCAACGCCGAAATCAAACCTTCGGCCTACATGAGCACAATCAGGAGGAAATTTAGGAAAACAGCATCTGATAAGCAAAAGCTGAGTATGTGGAGCTTATTGAGAGAACAAACTTCAACTTTCGACGAAGACATTGAACAATGGGAGAGTGGAACATACACATTCCCATCAATGACGAAAGAAGTTGGACCAATCAATCAAATGGTATGCCCTGGGCCGAAATAAATCAAGTATCTCACCCCATGACAGAATATACGCATTGGGCAGCTCATTAGGATATGGTACCTCTGCGACCTACGGAAAGACCAGAGTTTCAGTGCCGAGGACTGGCCCATTTTAACCGTTAACATGAGGAACCTTAGTGAAGCAACTAAAAGTATGCGAATCGAGGTAGGAACCAATCTCATATGAGCCGAGGGGTCCACTGACCTCCTCGCAGTTTGCTGACCTTCCGGTAATGCAGAATTCAACAGCCCATAGGCTTCGTCTCACACTCTTGTTTAGGGATATGGCGAGAGAATAGTCTTGAAGGTCAGCAGAAGCTTGGTTCGGATCGTTGACCACTGCCACTCATCCAGCGCGGTAGGAAGACGTGATCGCCCGTTGGGAGGCCGTCATCAGGAACTCTCATGGTGTCATCATAGTTTGGAAAGCCGAGCGGCTCGAATTAGATAAAGACGACACTCTTTCTCTAATGAAGCATATTCAGGCTTTGACCCAACCAAACAAGCCCACTATTGCTATTGGAACGCACCGTGATCAAGATAAGGGAAAGGCCTGGGGGTTGAAGGAAGATCTAGAATTTTTCGAGTGGATATGGCGAGATTGCACTAAAGAGCTAATCAAGAGGCGCACCGTCATCGTATCAAATGTGTGGCATCTCAGTGCTCCAGTTGTCATTGAGCGGATAAAAGCTAATGTTCCGTTTGATTATGACGAGCTCGCCAAAGGGGCCGGTTATACTGTAAGTATGATCGCTCTAACTCATCATACACATCCTGATGATCCTGTATTAGGCAATGGCCGCATGGATGGACAGAGCAAACGCTTTGGACATGTGGTCCAGCTGTAAACCGGAAAAATTGGCAGCTTGGATGCATACTTTGATTGAAAATTCCAATTTTCGGGGAGCGATGGAGAAGGTTCATCTCCTTGCTCTTAGTGCCACGAAAAGGCAGCTCAAGCCCCATTTATCGAACGCCCTTTTGAGCTTCAACAAGGTTCAGCATTCGAATAGGTACGATGCTCTGAGGAATAATATGTCACTAACAATCCTCTAGCACCCTGTTGTATATTGTTCGCAAAAAAAACAAGGAATTAGAGGATTTGGCGAGAAAATACAACGAATTCGCTGCAAACGTAATCGAGTTGTGTTCCAAATGGTGGCAGGATAGAGGACTGTTTGCCACCAAAAATAAGGATGATGCGGAAGAGCGGATGTTGCAGGCAATGCCTGAACCTCAGAAGAAGTTCGCTTCCCTAATCACGAGCCTCATACAACAACAACCAGTTAAAGTTATCGGAGAGGTTCGTGACATTGAAAATGGTCGATTATCGCTCCCTGAACGTACCTTAGACGCTAGAATTCCCTGACAGGGAGAAGGCAGCAGAATTCATCCAGAAATTGGAATTAGGCCTCCGCGACATTCTAATTGAAGTGCAATTGGATTTGGTAACCAATATCCGTAAACATCTTGCAACAGTTTGGGACGATCGAGTTTTGGATCTCAAGCGCTACTTTATGCCCGTGGATACCGAATCCGGCAATGATTCGCTACGGGAGACTATTGGTAATAGTATCACCAAACACGTCTCTTTGTCAACATCCTCCATTGAAGACATACTATCACGACTTCTTTGCAAAGAAACCGCCTCGACGCAACGCGGGCTCAAAAGTACAGACCTGCCATTCCTCCGCGCTCGATCGCAAGCCGAACATGTATATAGGGGAAAGGAAGGTCCCCGGGACCGCCTCGCAATTGTGCAATACATTACCGGTTTCAAGATGGATAGCTTGACGAGGCTCGGCAGTTTATCGGAGGGCATCATTGGAGAAAACAGCTCTGGTAAGATACCAGATGACGAGTTGAGACCACCGTCCAACGATATAGGAGCCGATTTGCTTAATATCGTTGGAGTCCTTTTGCGACCAACAATCCTCACTACTCCGCCTAATCTCGATCTATATCCCTGGTATTTTCTAAACGGGACAGATGCTGAAGATTCTATCAAAATCACCCAGGGCGAGATAATGGAGACATACTTAGCAGAAACTATCGAAGAGTGGCACCAAATCTTGAAGAACGAATGGATTGATAGTATTGATGGTGTTGTCGACTTATGTTCTGCTCTTGGATTGTCGATCGTCACAGACGATCTTAGCACACATCGCGCTCACTTGAAGAAGCTGGAGGCCGAAAATATGCCTGTCGACCAGCTACAATGTTTGGTATTAGCCCAGGCTAATTGTTGTGCTCTAGTGGGGGCCTTCGAGGAGGTATTAAAAGAATGCGCTCGCGACGATCTGGATCCGTAATGTGTTTGTAGTTTATCTTTCCTGCTACTAGTATCATCATGTCACTTGACTCGCAGGTGAATTATATTGATTATGCGACCACATTTAATCCCGAGGTATAATACTGCCTGTGCTGACCAACTAGGATGCTCGAAGTTACTTTTCATAGATGGGTCGCAGATCCTCGCTAGTAGGCCGTTGTAAATGTTAGCCGTGAGTAGAACACATGCTCTAATGCATGTCTAAATATTCTTTGTGGCTGAAGCGGCTTCGACCCAACTAGAGTTCGCTCGCCGTCGCTCATTACACTGAGCTCGAATCGACGCCCATTCCCTTTGAAAGCGTAGTCTCCCCAATCAAATTTGATCAAATTCTGCAAGTGTTCTCTTACCAATCGGCTCCACTCGCCATTGAAGTCTCCTAGCTCGATCCTGGCGGAAGACAGTGGAGAAGAGGTCTACGCAGACCACAATATCAGCACGTTATGCTGATGGTTAAATTGCAAGTGTATTACCGAATCCAATGTGATCTGATTATAACATTAGATTTTGGTTGGATTGCCCATTAATTAAATAAACTACAGATTCAGTTGAAAGCGGTACACGTCAGTTGCAAATATCGTTAGAACCTGCATTTAGGCACACGCTATTCCATCGGAAAAGGGCGTGAGATGGGAGAAGTCGTCAGAAGCCAAGCCGAATGTCGAAGGCCAAGGGTCCAAGACTGGTCCAAGTGTGAGAAAGCATGAGGCCCGCGCAACCAAAGCTTGAACCCATCCATGTCCGCGCTGCCTTATATTTTTCGGAAATCTTCCTAATTATGGACGCTCAACGTAGTCTTGTAAGTGCTACCATCTCGTTCTGGTCCACCCAGCCCCGTGAACGTGTGAACCATTACCGTGCACATTCTGCGGTCATACTCCGACGACATTGTATTCTCCAACTAATGTCTCGTCCATATCGAATTCTGATTTTGCTATTTTATACTTATCTCTGACTCCGTAGAACATCACAATCGACGACACTTCTCCAATAATTCGCTATCAACCGCTCTCGTTATTCAACCTTGATACCGTCCCCGACCCATTGACGGGCTGGTCACCAATATGTGGTGCGAAAACCTGGGTCTGTGATGACCATTCCGCACATACGACGAGTTTCGACGGTGCCAAGTTCGCTCTTTCCTTCTTTGGTACCGGTATCTATCTTTTCGGAAACGTAACCTCAGGGATGAGTTATGAATTAACCATCGACGGAAATGGCGTATCAAACGGGTTGAATGGGAACAACGACACCGAGCCTCAAATGTTGGCCAGGGT
>WSTP01000276.1:6188-17485 GCA_019627735.1 Serendipita sp. 400
CTCCAGTTCCAAAATATATTTCGACAGTGGCGCACACATCCCCGTATGTAGTGGACCTCTCGAGCCCTACCTCTTCCGTAGACCCAACTACTCCACTTAAAACGCCTGGCCTCTCAGACGGTCTCTGGTCAACTGCAGCGACACCAGGTATAGAATCGCCCAACATGTTCTCGCCCTTCCCTGGCGGTTCATTTGGGAAAGCGGCAGCAAGCCTCATGACTCCGGCTACCATTGCAAAGTTTAATGCCTTAACTGGAAGCAACAAAGTATCCCCGATTAGTCCCAAAGCCCGATCGGGACTCAGTGCCATGTTCGTGCCACCTCGGGCTGGGGAAAGTGCAGCTCAAGAGAAGCATTCCGCGGAAGAGGACACGGACGAAGAGGATGGCCAGTGGTCAACTGCTGGAAATGATCCGTTCAGTCGTCAAAATAGTATGATGCCTGCGTCCGGACCCAGTGTGGTCGTGACTTCAAATTTGGGAGTAGTACACGAAGAAGGTGTGTATTCGTCGTCAGAATGCATTAACCTACTAATCATAATCTTCCTCCAGCCCCTCAAGGCACGGCCCTCAATGCACCAACCAAACCACAAGCTTCACATCAAATGACAACGCCAAGTATATTAGCGGTACCACTCCCCGACTCAGCCTCCAACACGGCCCCGTCATCTCCGCATAGTAGACCTGATAGCTTGGTGTACGCGGCCTCACGGCCTCTTCCACCTGTGCTCCCTCCAGCCACACATACACCAACCTCAATCAAGTCTGAAACTCATGCGCTACCAACTGATGACGGAAAGTCATACAAGTACACTTCCAATGTGATCGGAGACTCCGCTAGCGACGGAGAAGTGAGCTATAACGTCCGTCGAAGAGCGAACAGTGTCACTGGATCGTCACAACCAGGTCCCAGCGCCCCACCTGCCGGGGATTATTTGAGCTCTCAACACGCTCGATCTTCTTCGGTCAACACCTCAGCCATTCCTCAACCTCCTCATTCTGCTCCACCACTCACCAACACACGAGGCAGCTCGCCTGCCGATGACGAGTGGGAAAGAGTCAGTTTGAGTAGATTGGCCCGTCTCCCACAAAGTGGAGACGAGATAGGTACCCTGTCGGATAGATTGCGCGACCTTGGAGATCCCGGCTCATCGTCCTCTGTCACACCCACTTCGAATGATCATCACGATGGGGGCCAAACGCCAGTGTCCGACTTCAAGTCAAGGCGGAACACCATCAAGGCGAACATAAAATCTGATCCTTCACACTCCGGATTCAACTTTGGATTTAACCTCCCCGGTGTGCCAACCACCCTTCCAGTGGATGACAAGAAAAACAATGGGAGACCAAGTGATTCGGATTCGGACAGTGGAGGTGACATATTCGCACGGCTTCCTTCTGCCCCAGCTATCCCGCCCACTGTACAAGATCAGTTACCGCATGTTTCCATAATCAAACCGGCATCTCCCAGGGACGAGTTGCGGGTCAACCCCCACTTCCCGATTCAACCAACAAATCATCTCCCTTCTGCACCACCTCTAGACTCCCCATCTACCCCTCGTGACCAAGGCCACGCCCGAACCTCTTCTACGGCTTCAACTAACCACGGGGTTGTACCAACTCATCTTCCTCATGGAACGTTCGTATCTCCCGATTCATCAATTTCCCCAGCGAGCATAAATTCAATTCATCGAGGATATACGCCGCCGAACAGTGGTGTCTCCCCACATATGAGGTTCACCAACGGTACAATACCCTTCGGTGCCCCTGTATATGTATCCCATCCAGTGGGGCAATACGCCCCGACAGGGCCTGCTACTGCACCACCTGCGCATTATGCCACACCAATGAATGGCGCTGGTGCAAATTATGACGAATTCGGCCTGGGCATCCCACCAAGGGCACCTCCTACAGAATTAGATCCCGAGACCTTGGGCAAAGTACAGAAGCATGCCAAATTCGCGCTTTCCGCTCTCAACTTTGACGACTTGGAGACTGCAAGAGAAGAGCTCAAGAAGGCGTTGCGTATGCTGAGCTAATCGCCGAATTATACTCCTTGACGACCATTATGACTCTCAACACGAACGACTGTCAGACATCTGTCGGATGCGCCGTCACTCTACTATGTCTATTTGCATTCTTCACCCAACTATGTAGCCTGAAGGGTTGTATTAAAACTAGCAAGTCAAGCCTGCACCCCGGTTAAGTCAAGCCTTTCTCTCTATACTCTGTTCTGGCATGCATTTTCCTGAACTCACCAGCCGGTATTGTTATGCTCCTGCACACACATCACTTGCATCTTACATACGCCTTATGTATATACCTTTCCTGCTTAATCTCATCATTTCACATATGTCTTTATTCTATGATGGCATTTCCGGATCTTTGAAAAAGTAGAGGGCTCCTGTGTGGGGGACTCGAAATCGCACTTTGAACTTGGTCTTGCACACATCCGCAAATGCCCCCGCCACCACCTTCTGCTGGGCATGGACCTACTACATGGCAAAAATGTACGCACACTGGGTCCTAAATCGAGCAGTGATGGAGGCTAACAATCGTTTTTTGCAGTCAAGTTGGTTTCCGACCTTCGATCTTCGTTATGGACGAGAGCTGACTTTCTGAACGTTTCTGAATGAATGATGCGATTAGAATGGGAGCAATGATGGGCACAGGAGTGGGCTTAACTGTGGGCTTCATCTTTGGCTCGTATTCGATCATGAGGTGAGTTGGTTGAGAGGATTTGCCTTGGCCATCACGAGCCAACGATGGACCACTGGAATTTGTTCTGATTCTTTGTTTCCATCAACTATGAATCAACAGACAAGGTGCTGGGCCAAGGGGCTTCGTAGGGACATTATCGCAGTATATGTTAAGTAGTGCAGCTACTCTTGGATTTTTCCTGGCTATTGGAAGCGTATGTTATTCCTACGTCACTCGCGTTTGCGTATCCTTATGTCGAAATAACAGGTTATACGGAGTGACTCGGGACAAATCCAATATCACCCTTCGCTCATACAACAATCGCAAAAGATGGCTCTCGCATCTCCGGTGCTAAGGCAGGAAGTATATAGGGCCAGCCGTGCAGAGGCATTCCAAAGAATGAAGAGAAGATGGGATGCCGAGAAGCAGAGGGAGGCGGAATCACCACGATTCTGAGGGGCCTTTACTTGAAGAGTCGAGTATGCACGCAAGTAGGTCGATGTTCTGAAATGATCTTCATAAATATCACGCATGTTCTTGTTGCCTCTTGAGTCGAATTGCGACGCTTAGTTGATATAGTTGCTCGCCGGCTATGACAGACAATCTTATGACCGAACCACATCTGAGCTTTCCCCAACTCCCAGCTGGATCGCAGGCACAAATAGGTAAGCTTGGTTAAAAGAGTACTCCGGTCGAGTCTGAGATCGTTCCAAGTCCGTTCCAGCCAGCGGGATGCTGTGTTCGTTGGTCAATTGCGGGAGGATATAGAAAACGTCTTGCGCAACTGGTTCGGTATGCCCGTGATAATTAATGTGCTTCATAAGGAGACCTGTCACTGAAGATGAAGACAGGAACTCGTTGGTTGCGGCAATGGGCCAACGAACTTGAAGTTGCAAGCCATCTGCTCTATTTTGGTTTAACACGGGGTAGAGGCCATACCACTCTGGGAGAAGAGTATGTGGATATATGGCAGCACTCGTTGAGAGGGTCTCAGGGGTTTCCTTCACGCCAGGTAAGGGCTTTCATGTGAAAAGCGACTAATACTGAAAGAGGCTAGCTTCGTATCTTGTCAATTATTGCACCTATTATTCCAACATATCTCATAGCGCGTCTACGCAACTCTGATGCATCATCTCTACGAACATCACCTACCTTGAATGGCCTATTGTTGCTTGCACCCCAATTCCTCACATTCGCGTATACGTTCAATCTCGCTATATTCTACCTTCGGGGAACCTATTATACCCTATCGCAGCGACTTTTACGGACTAGCTATATTACCACGGTTCCTCCCAACCCCCATATTCGCCCTCCCTCCTACGCACTCTTAGGAGTTCTTCTACTCTCAAAGATGATGTATAAGGTATACTCATCAGTGTCTCAGTCATTTGAAGAGGCCAGAAAACGGATTCAGCAGAGCGAGAAGACACGGGGAAGGTTGTCAGAACCAGACGACAGCACGCACATGCTTACAAGTCCTGTAAATGATGGGGCTTTGTATCTCGATTATACTCCCGCCGGAGAGATTCTGTCGAAGAGTGGGAATGAAGAGGATTTGGATGCAGGTACGGCTGGTTCATCATTAGTGGTTCCATTGTTTAACTGATGGTTTCAACTCAGATCGAGCCTCCAATGACAATCACACCCACCTCAACATACCTTCCCTTTCGGAGGACGTACGCTCATCGAGGAAGTGCACGCTCTGTCTAGACGAGAGGGTAGCTCCAACCGCCACCGAGTGTGGCCATATCTTTTGCTGGAGTTGCATTTTCGAATGGGGTAGAGAAAAGCCTGAATGCCCGCTCTGCAGACAAGGACTCGATATCAAAACTTTGATTCCAATCTATAACCTCTGATCACCGACAAGCTCAAGTACTACACATCTTATCTTCGATTCAGCCTCAGTTTAATCATCCTCGAGGTCACCTCACATCCATTTTCTTCAACATGACGTTGATTTTCCTGGCAAAGATTGCATGCACTGCAGAAGTGGGATGAAGCTCGTCCACCCATATGGTTCCCCCGGACTTGTTGATATCCTCTTCGGGAAATCCGTGCTCCTCCGGATTGTCTAGGATAGAAGTAAAGATCTTATGAGAGGAGAAATATAAGACCGTAACGGGACCGGTAGCTTCCTTCTCAGTGACAAATGTACGAATATGACGCTGGAGCTCCATATTCCATAGGACTATCCGAGGAGCTCCTCTTGTTTTAGGAGATCCTCGGTCTATGATAGCTTTGATGTTAGACGGAGAAGGACGGGATAATTGGGAGGATAACGCACAAGCGGGCGATCGGTCCACAGGTGGGACATCAATGAAGAGAAAATTCCGAGCTCCTTTGTCATATAGTTCTTGTTGTAGGATGAAAAGATGGTCTATAGCTCGTTCTATGTCGGCACCCGAGCTGAATGTCCCACCAAAGTCAGAACACGATTGCCTATACTCGAAACAAGGTATGCTCACCCAATGTCGTTGATACCGATCCACGTCGCTGTTATAGAACACTTTGTTAGCCAAGGCCAACCCCGGAAATAAGTATTAGTACCTACCGAAGAGAGACGTTTCAGGAGACAAAGCCACAGACGGTGGATTGGTTCTAGGAAACATGGTTTGGACCTGTTCCTGGACGCCATCAACCGTATGGCCGCTCTTCGCATAGTTATAGACAAGGATTGGAGGTGAACGTTTATAAACCAGATGCCCAACCTGGATTAAAGGACTAGGGTGAGTAATATATCAGTAAAAGTGGAGGAAAAAATACCCAATTGGCACCTCCATCGGTCCGCGTTATCCCAGGATACTCGATGCCCAATGGTTGCTCATCGGTTGGCTCTGACCAAAATCCATAGGGTTGTGTTTCGCAATAACTAGCTCCGCTGAGCTCAAGGTGAGTCAGGTCGCTATCATTTCGAAACCTGGACACACAATACAATCATATGCCGAATATCTTCAATTCCCTTCCACGAAGGCCCAAGGACGAACCAATGTTCTCCATGCCACTCTTCTTGATCGATTTTGGAATCACCAATTAGTTCTTCTGACATTCTCCTTCGAGCCTTTATAGACAGTGGACGTTATGGGGAGGACAAGTATATCGTTCAAAGCAATTACCACATAGAACAGCCAATGAGTCCTAATCCCTTAGCAACAACGAAACACGTTCCCAAGGTCTGTAATATTATTGCCAAATCTATATGGGTGGTCATTCCGTAGCACTTGTATTGAAACAGTGGTATTCGGTTCGTCTACCAGGAATATTAGATATTATCCGTTTGGGAAGTAGTCACTGCTATTCCGTTCAACATATCGTCCAGCTCCTTGGCGATGATTGCATGTACCGCAGGTGTCGGATGAAGATCGTCCACCCATATTTCGCCGCCACTTCTTCTAACGTCACTTTTTGGGAACCCATATTCCTCTGGATCGTCCAGGAACGTCGTGAATACCTTATGGGATGAGAAATATGCTGCAGTGATCGGGCCACCGGCTGCTTCCTTCTCGGCAGCAAATGCACGTAGTCGACGCTCGAGCTCGATGTTCCACAGGACCATTCGACTTGGTCCATCTCGTTTGGTCAAGTTGCGGTCTAGAGGTGCCGTCGATTTTCATGGTAGTTAGGCCATTGCGACAACGTACAAGCAGGCGACCGGTCCACAGGTGGAACATCGATAAAGAGGAAGTTCCGTGCCCCTTTATCATATAAATATTGTTGAAGGACGAAAAGGTTGTCTATCATCCGTCCTACATCGGCGGAGGACCTGCCAGTCAATCCTCAATAGTGAGATGTAACTACCATCGAAACGATAAGATATATGCGTACGCTAAATCATTGATACCGACCCACGTCACTGTTATTGTTCTATCGTTAGATGCAATTAACATGACCAAGTAAAGTGTATTCACTAAACATCGACGTTTCAGGAGCTAAAGTCTCCGACGGCGGATGAGTACCTGAGAATTTCGCCTGAATCTGGTCTCGAATGCCTGCCACCTTGTGACCGCTCTTTGCATAATTGTATACCAGCATCGGATGTGGGCGCTCGTAGACAAGATGACCGACCTGGAGGTAGGATGAACACAGAACTGTTTCCATATCAGTAGAAAATTTCGCACCCAATTAGCTCCTCCTGCACTAGTTAATCCAGGGTACCGGATACCCAACGGCTCCTCGTCGGTGGGTTTGAACCAGTATCCGTGAGGTTGTGTCTGAGAGTAGCTATCTCCGCTATACTCAAAGTAGTTGGTTCAACCCGTTTCATGAACTTGAAACCTACAATATGACCAAGTGGCGAACGTTCTCGATCCCTCTCCATGAAGGGCCAACAACGGACCAGTGCTCTCCCTGCCATTCTTGACTATCCCCGGCGTCTTTTTCTGTTTGTTGGGACATTGCGAGTCGACGGCTTATTGGTATAGGTGGCTAAGGGTGGAGAAATAGTGGTTCGCACCACTTGGACCTCGCTGACCCTGCGACTTTACTGAATTTGTTTATGATGCACTTGGAGACGCAAGAATCGCCTTCCTTTCAAGACATTTTCACATTTCAATCCCTCTACTTGTAAGCGAACGACCGATATTGACGACTTGAGGCCATCGTTTGACTTCCACGTTGCCGTGAACAGAATCCTATATTCGTGGTTGCTGGGGCAAAGTAAGAATAATCTCGCTATTTAGCGGGGTTAAAATGACGAGAATTTTATTTATTTGCCTATTAGGTATTTGGCAGTCCTTTTTTGGTGGTAAATATTGCCCCGCCCTACGTAGGGCTACATCATGGGTCTTGTCACCCAATCGTATATCTCTTCTCTTACGCGGAAACCTCCAGGCGTCATTGCACATAGATCTTTGTCCCGTCAAGCATTTTCCCTCTTGCAAGCTCGTACATTTCCCATTTATTTCCTACTTTGCACGACTCTCTCCGCAATTTTGCTCGCCCTATGGAGCACCGCAAACATTGAAGTATTCAAGCACGATGAAGGATCGTTCAATTTCAAATCCATCTTCAAACTTGGCGACCAAGTCGTTGTTCAGTGCTGGGTTCTCTTACTTGTCGTGGTAGTTTCATTCGTCAATTGGTTCTACATCGGTCCAAACACCAATAGGCGAGCAATAAAATACCTAATCTTATCTGTATTGACATTCTTCAGGCTCGCCATGCAACGCCAACGTCAGGAGCGTGCGGAAGCAAAGCCTTACTACGATCCAGGAGTGAGTTTCGCAACACTAGTGACATCTACGTTTAATCTGATATGCCCATTCTCACTAGGTTTCTCAAGCTATGCGACAACTCAATCGAGAATTTGGTTACTGGCATGGTATCTCGTCCCTTACAAACCTTATCGGAATTCTGGCCACAATCTATCACGGGCTATGGTTCAACGTTTTGGGACTTCGTCAACGACCAATCATGGCCGAAATATTTTGAGACGTTTGCATGAGACTGTACTTAGCAGTCAAGCAAAGGGCTTACGAGTTGATACTCCTGTCTTCATAAGTCAAATATCACATCTTTTCTCCTGGATATCACATAAAAATACACTATACAGGGAGACTATGCGATTATGGGTTGGGATATCATTATCATCAGACCTCGATGTTCGTATTTTCGTCCAGACACCTGAATCGAATGAATACGTCGGTTCCATGACCAGGGAGTGACCTGAGCTCGAGACTACCGCCAAAATAGCCTGCGTATAACCGGGCCATGGGAAGTCTGCAAAATATATCAGCAAATCTTTTGTAGATATCGGGTGTAATAAGAGGGTACTAGCCCGTATCCAAGGCCAGCTATGGTCCCCAATCCAGTTTGTAGACCCTTGCCCACAATTTCGCCAAACAAACCTCCTGCATCTCCTCCACCAGCATTATCCATACTACCCGTATTTGCTATTCCCGCAATTCCACCTACAGCCTGCATCGCATAAGGACCTCCTTCCAGTTGGCTATCGCCCGCCGTCCCGCTCTCGCTTACTCTTTTAGCAGTCGTAAATGCATAGGAAAAGATATTGGATAAGTTTCCGGAGTCAACTCCACCTCCTTGGTCGCGTATTCGAATCGAAAGATAGGATGGTGGTTTCCGGTTGTCGACAACACCAGTACTTCGCACATCCGACCCATCGAAGGGGCTTAATGGCGGAAGGGGAAGAGTTGCATGAGATATAGTTATTTGAATGGGATGCAATGGAAGTGTAGAGTTGAGGCCGTGCCGACGCTGATGGTTCTCCACGGTTGCTCGGAATGCGTTTTTGAGGATCTCGGTGAGCACATATTCAATATGAACAGGAACATAGCTATTTTGATTTAGTTCAAGTAAATGCATGGAGAAAATGCAACTCACGGGAAAGTTGCGCCGGTCATCCCGTCGATTTCTACGTCCGGAGCCACTCCAAACGTGCCCATAGCCAATTCATGCACAAAACTGGTACAAAGTCTTATCATTTCGATCGGTGAGCACTCAGGATCGACAACTCCGTATGAGTGTACCATCTGGTTGATGGGAATCGCTGAATCACCTGTCCTATTTAAATGCCGACCCATTTCTCCCAACAGTTTCTCCTCGTCAGCTGATATCGGGTTATTTGAACGGATTTTCAGGGACCGAGTCAGTGCTATGTGTTGTTCAGCGATAAATCTGATCGCTATTCGACTTCGAATGGCACCGTCGAGGAAGGAGGAGATGGCCTCAGGTCGCATATACCTTGCAGACTCTTGAAACCTGAATGGATGTTCAGTCTCTTCTCAAACATATAGGAGAAATAGGGAACTACGGAAGGTGACGCACCCTCTTGCCAAAATGGGGATATCATTTGCATGAATCCGTACAAGATCCTCTAGCAATCTAGTGAACTGCGTATTAGAATCCACGTCAACGACAGGAGGAGCAGTCGCTAGCTCTTGAAAGGATTGTCGATAGGCCTCGAGTGACTTTGCGATGAATGGGTTCATACCCACAATCTGATGTTTTTATTAGTTCATATCTTCAATAGGGTGTGGGGATACACACATAAGGTAAGGACTCCATTGACCGTACTCGCTGGACTAGCCGCCTTGGAAGTTCCTCCAACACATATGAAGCGGAAAGTACTATAGATGAGGGTGTTAAAGGTGCTCCGAATGATAGTAATGTTGATAGAGGTGTCGGGCGAGGAGGAAGAGCAAGATAGGACTTGTACAGGTGTGCAGACTCGCGCGAGTTTGGAGGTGGTGCCCACGACTGAAAGAAGCGGCGGGTTGAAGTAATTAGGCGTATTCTAGAGTCAAAAATGGTCATTCCAATAAATCTCAGACTAATGGGGTTTCAGAGTCTAGGTTCAAGTTTCAGGTGTTGAGGTCCGATGTCAAAGCCAGGCCTAACGGTTGGTCACATGCTGGCTGTCGCAATAAAAAGAGCAACCATTCCTGCGGCCATCGCTTTGCCACAACAGAGGATAGATTTCAGATTAAACCGTTCTATATATCACAGAAGTTCGGATTTAAATGCAAACACAGGTAAAACTAGTCATCACGCCTCTTCGTGGCGTTCTCGAGATGGAGAGCGTTCACCTTTTCAGTCACCATCGCCCTTTCCGTACGCATCTCCATGAGTCCGAGAGTCCTATGTTTCTTGAATTCATCCGGCAGCCTCTCCTCTCCGAACCACGTCTTGAACCATTCGACAGGGATTCCCTGACCTCCAGGACGGCTGATAAGTTCGGCTGCTAGGACAGGTTCTCCGTGAGAGATCGTGCTGAGATATCCTTTGGAATAGCCATGCCCGGGTGTCCCGTCGATATGTGCTTGTTGCTCACGGAGTGCTTTGGCGAGAATGAGGTTCTCCAACGTCACGTTGTGTCCATTGGAGGAGTCTATAATCGCCCGGATAAGATCTTGATCTGGCTTATTGGAGGCCAAGTTTCCACCCCCAGTCTCTGCTACATCTCGATGCACCTGCCCGTGATAAGCGGGACGAGCTAATAGAATATGAAAGGATACATACCATACTTGCATCATGTTCAATTGCATTATGTCTACAAAGAGCGTCCAAATCTAGTTTGAAACCGTGGCCGCAGAGGATAACACCTCCCGCAGTTAGGACGGTCGCAAGAGGCAGCGAAACACCGTAAACGCCTCTCAATGCTGACACAAGCTGAAGGAAACCAATGTTACGTCCGTTATGAGGCCTGTAAATATTAATTTTGTTCAAATTATTCCGCGGAAAATCAGCATTTCCGATGAGCTCACAGGTGATTGTGATTCGCTAGAGCATTCAGGGCAGGACATGGTGAACGAGCATCACCAGGACCAGCGGGTGTAAATTCGTGAGGGGAAGATGGTGTTGAGGTCATGTTCAAGATGAATCGGCGGTTGGCGTCACCCCAAACCCGGATATGAAAGGTCAAACCTTACATCCCTCTCTTCAGCGCAACCAAGGTAGGAAATAAATTAATACTATATATTCAATATAGTCACCATAGTTTCAGGAATGACACCGGATGTATAGCCCTCCGAAATACGAATTGCCGGATTGGCCACAGGATACCTTTCAGCAACAATCCATGAGAACAATGAAGCCACGAAAAGTTTAATCTCCAACAAGCTTCTGAACGCGCTTGAGTAT
>WSTP01000278.1:0-17433 GCA_019627735.1 Serendipita sp. 400
AGAGACGTTGATCAAGGAGAGATCATGGAAAACCCGGACACTTCCCTTGCCGCCCGGAGGACGAGCTCGATTTGGCTCCTTCATTTGTCCTTTCATCAAAACCAAACGGGTTTAGATGAGCCTGGGTCTGGATTGGAACCATAGATCTTGATATTTGCTTCGCCATCTATACTCAAGATCAGCGAGGGATTCAAATAGCTGTAGAAGGGGATGAAGGCTGTTGTCAATCTATTGTGTAGGTCTTATGTATCCCGCCAAGAAGAAAAAAATATTATTACATTTCATTGATAACAAATTTCAATAGCTTTCTCATTCGTACATTTGAGACGGAGAGAGAGAGGAAGATGAATGGAGTTGCATGGGCAGTCACATGTACTGGGAAGGGTTTGTATCAATTTCAAAAACGGATTTAGGAGCAGACCGGTTTATTAGATGGGCCACGGCAGGTAATGAGCATTACTCCGCCTTGAAGCCTAAGTGAATAGACCTTTCCACTCGGAGTATCGGCCACATATCGGTAGCTCTTGACTGTTGGCAGACCGAGGGTTGCAAAGAGATGCTTGCTTCTCCAGATTTGGAAGAACTCCTTGCCTATGGGATCAAAGAGGGCGCTGATCTCTCGTACTTGCGCCCTTGCATCTTCCTCCATTACGTTGCTCTCATAATCAAACCCAGCCTATTATACACAAGACCTGGTCAATATCAAAGGGAGTAAAAGCAGGAAAAATGGAGACAAGCCGTACTTTGCAAAAGTTGTAGAGATATTGGAGCCCGAATAATGTGAGATCATAACCAACGGAGCGGTATTGCTTTACATGAGCGAATTCATGTAAAAGCGTCCTGGTGACTTCTTCAAATCTTGGGTCGGATCCGGTCACGACCCTATCCGCCCTCATATAAATACGGCGACCCATAGTGGTTCCCTGGGCTTTTTCGAACCCAGGTGGAAACTGAGAACGATAATATATACTGATGTTGTCCTTATAGATGTTTCCATGAAGGGGGTAAATGTAGAAGTTCTGATCGCGTGTAGTTGACCGCGGTGTATTTAGGGCGTTGAGCACACTAAAGCCAAAGACTGACGCATGGTATCCTGGTAAAGAACCAGCAGCAAAGCTATCGCAGACGGCCTTGGTGGCTAGGTTGGCTACCCCATCAATGATGTCTTCCACCCCATCTACAATCGCGTTGCCGACATCCTCGAAGAAATTGCCAATATCGCCAAGAAAGCCTCTACGTGTGAGGGAGGTTGTGAAATCAGCACCTTTCGAACTGAGCGCCTCGTTGATGACGGATTGAAGCAGGGGGACTCCTTTGTCCACTAGGTCCGGGATGCACTTATGCTTTACGCCTAGTTGTTGTAATAGGTAGGGTAATGAATCGTTGAGTGCCTTTGTCCTGATGTGTTCTAGGTTTTCGGTGGTGTTAAGATCTTCGGAACTGGGCAGAATGACCGTGAGGCCGCCACCGCGGATCAAGGATTCTGTGGGAGCCGTACAATTCCCCCCTACGATGCTCACTGGGGCCGCAAGAAGAGAGGTATCGATAGTGAATAGGCGGTCGAGGGAGACGTTAGGAGGGAGGGTGTAGTTTTGTGGTGGAGGATGGGCTTGATTATTGTTCGCGTTAGATTGGCCAACCAAGAGGCCGAAGCCTGAGAGGAGAAGTAATTTTAAGAACTTCGATCCGAAGAACATGGTGAGTGGTCTATGGGACTAGGTGTGAGCTTGCCGAGGGGTTTTATAGGCGCATGTATAGGCAGTGTAGTCGTCTACTGTGGACATATTCTGGCATGTAGCCATGAATTGGCTGGTTCTTAGCGTCTTCCGAGGTGATTTGACTGTCGTTGGCTGGTATGCTTCCATCCTCTTTGAATCCGCCTCGTAGTTCCGCAGGTACTTGCGGCATTCCTAAAGGCGGTCATTCACCATCCTCTTATGAACTTGAGCACAAACACTAAATCTCTCTGTTCATACCCTCCAATCAGGTGGATTGTGCGTGAACTATTCGATTCTTCCAGTCGGGCTCCCGCAGGAGCCAGTTTGTGGTCATTCCCCACTACATGTGTCGTATTTCAATTATAACCCGGGGTATCAATTACTTTGACCCTATTGTATATCCTTCTACTGGACAGACCTCCGCAGCTAGAACGACGACAGTCAAAGTAAATAAATAATCTATCTTCCTGGTGTGGTCAATCAGAGACTGGTCGATCGTGATGCTGGCAATCAGCGTTAACTGCACCAAAACCCTACCGTCCACCATCCACCATCCACCAATTCGAAACAATCTTTATCACTTGACACTGAATTCTCGTCCTCTTCGTTGCATAAAGGACAACCGTAAGCTGAATTGACGTCTTCTTCATTGAATGCTGATCTGTGGACTCCTGTTGACCGGCGTAAACAAGAAGAGGGAACGACATACTCCAGCCTGTGCTTTAGGTTACTGCACCCGTCATCCACATATTTACATTACCGGAACCGAACGATAGTATTCACGCAGCAAAAAACGAGCTACATTTCGTCTAATTGGACCATACCAACAGCTGGTTTTGCCGCTACATAGATCACTGGGCCACCCATTACCCTGCTGGTCGGATTTAGCGAACAAATATATATGACCAAAAGACTTCAAAAAATCTTATGCAACTCATTTGGTCTCACATGATGCTTGTTGGTTTTGAAATCAGCAAAAAAGACCATCATTTCCACTGCAAAACCTGAACGCCAGGCCCTAACGACCAGCCAACAGCCCAGCCTGTTGAGTTTTTTGAGGTTAAGGTTAAGCTTACTGGATCACCATCAAATGACATTGAAAACCCGACCTACTCCCTTACACAGGTATTGGAAAATCGTTGGGAGTAATACGCATTGGTTCTGGGCTCTCGCATCCCCCCTTGACATCAACTATCCGACCCTCAGGCCTCCCAACGTAACGTTCCTGCGCACTCTCTTTACAGCAGAAATTTGAGGTTAAATTTTCCGATTAGTCGTGAACAATGGCCCTCCTTTCCATCTTCAGGTCTCTCAAAACGGCGATTTACTTCTCTCGGAACGGATATGCGAGCACGAGGTGAATACAATTCAAGAAAAGAAAGGTGTGAATGTATACATGTACAAGGTCGGTTTTTTTCATTTCCTTCGTACTTGCCCTCCCCCCCATCAGAGACCGAGTTGTTGTCTGACCGATTCCCGAACGAGTCGCTCATACTCCTAAACAAAATCCACCACAAACACACACCAAAAGCCAAGTACGTCAGTCAGTCACACACACACACACACACGCTACCAAAAAAAAAGGATGGGGGGCCTCACCGGTTTGTTCTCCCTGTACAGCTTACAACAATCGATGTTTGCTCCACTTTCCAGATTGGGTTCTATTCCGGATAAGACGGCGACAAGACCACAATAAGCGTAAACGAAGAGAAAAGAGAGGAGAGACGAAAATGAACAGACCTGCTAACATGGAGATGACGCTGAGGATGACCTTTTCGACGCTTTGTACGGGGGACCATCGTTCGGAAGCGAGCTCGTATCCTGTCCGATCTTCGCCCGTGTGTAAGATGGAGATGCAGACGTTTCCGTCCGGATAGACTATGCTCCAAAAAGAAAGGTAAATGAACGAAAAAAAATCGAGTGCGGATAGCGGTGTAGATTGATGTAGAAAGGGAGATTAGTGTCGAGAATTGCTTTGAGAGATGAGTTTCGTACCGTTTGGATGGAACAAGGGTGGTTCAAACCTCATTTTGAACGGTGAGAGTGGGTAATCCGAAGGCTGCCAAAACCATTAGTCACACTATCCTATCGTTATTAAAAAAAAAAGGGACAATTCCAACGAGAAAGCAATGTCCTTTCATAGACATATACTGCGCATAAAAGAGATCGTGAACACTCACAAAGGCCAATTTGGCGAGAAAGACGCCTCCTTCAAATGGGGTATCTTTTGGACCCTCGATGAGCGCTTCCCATGCGAACATGTCCTCTTCCGAGACAGGACCGGCAGTAAACATCATCCCCTCTGGTGATCCTCCAGCCACCAACTGTTTATATTCCGTCATCAGACGTTTTTGAGCTACTGCACGAGAAGACATTCTCTTCGTTTCTCCCTTAGATTACGTGATATGGATATGGATATAAGATGGATATAAGATGGAAAAAACTGTGGTGATAGTTGTGGTATCGATGTGCGATTGAATGTATCGTTAGATCGTGGTCGTGGTTCAAGGTGGTCGATCGTTGATTCGCTGATTCGACCTTGACATCCCATCGCGACGTTCGTCACGTACCAGAATGCCAACTAAATTACCGTACAATATACTCATCTGTATCATCACTTGACCTTGTTCGCGATGAATTCAAAGACGAACCATTCCCGAATGCAACCACCAACGGCACATATATCCCGTATCCTGTATTCTATATTCTACACGGAATGATCGACCGAGCAACCGACTGCACAGCACAGCACTACAATACTTACACCTCGGGTCTTGCGCTCGGAACTCGAGCGGTTATCCATTATCCCATTTATGCCATCTGTCGAGATGTAAACTCGAGACGTAAACCCACGCAACGCACGAGCGCATGGATGATTTTTACATACAACAACAGCCCCCCCCGGGCACGGTGTTATTCATTCGAAAGCGCGCGGGATTGAAAGGCAAAGACCACCCGCCTAACGAGTTTTGAGCGCTTGTCGGCGTCGGGCTCGCTCAATGGGACCGGTGGTCGCTAGTAGGTCCTATTCGGTTCGGTTTCGGACGCAAAAGAAAAAAGAGCGCACAAGGCACGAGGTACTATCCTCGTTGAGTCGGTTCCGCACGCACTGGATACGCCCCTCGGCTTTGGGTATATATACGCCCCCCCGCAGCCACATACCTTCCACCACAAAACCCACACCTCCCCGTCCTCTTCTCCTCGTCTTCCTTTCTTCTAGTACAACTCCAACTCTACTGTGATGAGTCGACCAAGTTCAACACTAGCACCAAGTTCGGACTACGCGCAGTCTTCTAGAGTATGTATTCCGACGCCACTTCTCCTCCGCTATTACTGTTATACTAACCAGTAACCCACTTATATTAGTCCTCTATGTCGGCAGATGACGACGACGACGACATTTCGCTCGGAGGAAGTCGTCGAAAACGACGTTCGTCGTTCCTCCATCGACTCGTCCATCTCGCACGCTCTGGTTCCATCTCCGGTGGTAGTAGTTCTAGCTCTGGGTCGAGTTGTCAACCATATCAATACCACCACCACCATCGTGCCAAGTTGACGAAAAAGCAACGACAACAGGAGCGAGAGCCGACGTTGCCTGTCATTGTCGTTTCTCCTCCCTTGCATGCGACAGGGTATTCGTACCCGATGGATTCGTTGTTGTTTTCTGGAGATGATGGATGTGGACCGTATCTCGATTACCAACATCATCCACGCCACCACCACCACCATCACCTTCACCATCATCAACATCAACATCACTACGATCAATCCTATTTAAATTATCATCCACAGCAACAACAACAACAGTACTACCATAGCACTCCACATATACAACCGTACCCCCACCCACAGCACCAGCACCAACACCAGCACAGTTATTCATATGATCAGGGACCAAATCGGCATAGTATAGTCGATCCCACACAATTCGTCAACTATCAAAATGTCCCGCCGGTGTCATCGCCACCGTCGTCGCCTCACTGGAATGCAGTTGGAATGACTGCTTGTTATTATTATTATGGAGGGGACGGTAGCCATCCGTCGTCGCCGTCGCCCCCGTCGTCCTCGTCCTCGTCACCGACACCGACACCATATCTTATCGAGTAGTAGAGGGTCTTGCTCCTCTCTGGCACTGGTGGTAGCGGCGGCGGAGAAAATGGGAGCTAAAGTGCGCGACTGAACTGAATAAAAAACCAAATGTACTTGTGTCTCTCTCGTGTTTTTTTTTTATGATCTGATTAGATACAACTTCCATGTAAACCCCCGAGGACTGCTGACAGAGCCGAACCACCCTTCGTAATATAACATCCCAATAAATCTTTTGCAATATTTATTGTGAATTGTGTGTTACTTCCGAGTGATTCTGCCGACCGTTCCATAAGCTGCCGGCTTGTTCGCTCCCATCCATCCCTCATTCAATCGCCCTGTGTGATTTGTCACCCGTCTCATTTAGTTTTTCGCACCTCGGCCCTGGTGTCTTTATATAGACTCCGTTAGATCCATAGGCGCTTAACAAATCATCTAGAAAAGATGACGCGACACGAACTACATATATAAAGAGGGTGGGCGGGTCGTACCAGCAGACCAGAAACCCACAAGGCCTTTCTCTCCCCCCTCCCCCTCGTAGTAATACATCTCATCGCTACTCATCACAACTTATTGGGATAAAAACAGAGAGGAAAAAAGGGTTGGAAAAATGGCAGAGGTCGAAAAATCAAAAGGGACCGCAGACTACGCACCCACGATCATCACCCCCGTAATGGACGACACAAACACGAACAATAACAACGCGTCAAGAGAAGATGGTTCCGGTTCGACGGCCGTCCATAATACTCCCACCCATCCCCATCGAAAATTATCAGGTGGAGAGGACGAAGATGTGGAGAAGCAAGACGAGATGGAACTGTCGAATTCGCCACCGTTCGAATGGGATAAAGGTGTTTGGGCGTGGTCGACCGTCTTTGGAGCGTAAGTAACCTTTCCCCCCCCTCTTACCTCATTCCGACCCGATCCTCGGCCACTGCCGTCCCCCATCCATCCCTCGGCCCTAGTCCAATGAATTGACCGATTGACCGACCGATCGACTGACTTTGTTTCGCTTTTACTAGATGGTGTATCCTCTTCGCCACATTCGGAATGACAAACGCCTATGGGGTCTATCAAGACTACTACGTCCGCACTTACCTCTCCACCTACACCCCTTCCAGTATCGGCTGGATCGGCTCCATTCAAATCTTTTTCCAATTCTCCATGGGGTTCTTTGCCGGAAAACTGTTCGACGCAGGTCATTTCTACCCAATGATGGTCGTCGCTTGTGCCTTTTACGCGTTTTGTTATTTCATGTTGTCTCTCGCAAAGGAACAACAGTATTATCAAGTGTTTTTGGCGCAGGGGATCGGTGCTGGTATCGCGTTGGGATTCTTGTTTTTACCAGCTATTAGCGTCATTTCGCACCATTTCAAGAGGTACGTACCAGGTCTATTACGTGATCTGGCCGGTATACTGACATTTATCTGTGGTTTTGTTTGTGTTAGGTACCGAGCGTTTGCGATGGGCATCGTCGTCTCTGGTAGTTCCTGCGGTGGTATCGTGTTCCCAATCATGCTCAACAAGCTCATCGAAAAGCATGGGTTCCCAACGGCCACGAGAGCCGTAGCAGCGACGGCAGCTGGATTGATGGCCTTGGCCTTGGTCACGATGCGGACCAGAGTCCCACCAAAACCCACTACACCTGCACCCGCACCCGCACCAGCACCTACCACCAGTTCGGATGAAAAGGTGCCAGCGAAGCCAGCGGGTCCACCAATGCCAACGATTAAAGAATTGGTATCAGACCTTCCGTACATGCTCACCATCGCCGCTGCCTTTGTCAACATTCTCGGCATCTTCACTCCCATTTTTTACATGCAACTCTTCGCTATCACCCATTCCATCCCTCCCTCCCTCGCCTTTTACACGATTACAATTCTCAACGGGGGTTCCGTCATCGGTCGAATTTTGCCAAACTTGTTTGGAGACTTGTTTGGTCCGTTTAACGCCATCATCTTTTGTACCCTCGGATGTGCCGTCTTGATTTTGGCCATGTTGGGTGCGGGAAGTGGACAAGCCGCGATCATCCTCGTCAGTTTACTCTATGGAATCTTTTCGGGGGCCTATATTAGTTTGATTTCCCCCCTGATGGCGAGTTTGGCCAAGGGTGTACATGAGATTGGCATCCGCATGGGATTCGCGTTTACGGTTGTCAGTTTTGCCGGGTTGGCGGGCACCCCGATTATGGGTGCGCTTTTGGGGAATGTGGATAATTCCCATCATGGGGATGGAGAGTTTGGTGCGGGGTTGCATTGGAATCGACCGATTGGGGTGTCTGCTGCGTTTATGTTCCTTGGATTTGGACTGTTGATCGTCGCCAGATCGATCACGGCCGGAAGAAAGGGAACTTGGAAGGTGTAGGCGATCGAGAGGTTAGGCAGGCTGGGATATTGGAGATTGGAAGCTGGATGGAACGGAAAGACAAAGAAAGGAAATGGAATTTGTCGCACTGCACTGCTAATCTATCTCTAGTTTATTTCAGGTCGAGTTCTACACTCGTCCTTACTCTTTCGCATCCTATAATGCATTTTCACGACTCGCATTCCACAACTCGTGTTTCAACAAATGACAAATAGATAAAAAAAAACCCTGTAATAAACACACACCAATGTTCTATGTTAAATAATCAAACTATTTCCCCACGAAAGTGATCATCTTGCGAGCACGTACGTATACTTGTGTCCGTCGAGTTGGTGGGGTGGCCAGAGTCGAAAAAGGAAAGTGTGTTTGGATGGCCCAAACATCAGATCGCGTTTTGGACCTGACCGAAATCTACTTTTGCCGCTCACGCCAAATCAATATCATTTTATCAGTCATGGATCGTATCAATGACTCCATCTAACGAAATGATTGGATCCACGAGCATCTGCGCTCCTCTCCCATGACAGGCAGCACTCCTTCTCACCCACTCGCTCATGAATGGCCACCTGAAAGCATTCATCGCAGGGTAACTATAACTCTTTTATTTCTTCCAATCCGTTTTCCGTCCCTTTGACTCATACAACGGTGGACAAGCCTTTACTTGTCCAGGGGGGAGGCGGGGAGAGAGCGATGATGATCCAAAGCGTAATACCATACTCAATTTTTTAAATCGGCGGAATTCATACTGTCGACCCACACGTTTTCAGCCTTATCTGAGCTCTCTCTCTGCTGTTGGCCACTTGTTTCCCTATCTCCCCCTTCCCCCCCTTAAATCCACGTTCTTGACGCTGTTTCTTTTGTAGATTTACCTCCGAGACGTGAAGGTGATGATGAGAAGAGGGCGAAAAGACGAATCGGAGGTGATGGACGATACAAAGTACGCGTTATTTCCTAATCTTCCCCCCCTTCCCCTTTCCCTTCCCCTTTCCTCGTAATGATGAAGTTTGTATTCGATGGGCGGACGGAATCCACCGCGGTCTACACCAAACCTTCCCGACGTGTACAAAAGATTGGGAGGGGGATTTGCGGAGTTGGCGATATTGTTTTTATTCATCGATGACCTGACATCTCCCCTTTTTTCGCTTTCTATGCATGAAGTTTCGTTTTCTGACGAATTGGCTTTTTGATGGGCGGTCGATAGGTAGTGGTTGATTGGAGCGCACGTTCTGCCGAACAGGCAGTTTTCCATCCTTATTTTTGGTCTGGATACGCGGGAAAAAACAAGTGGGAGATGGGAGAGGGGGAAAAGGGGAGAAGGGGAAAGGGTGATGGATGTGGAACCTCCGAGACTGGACGGAACTATAGAGTTTCAATCCATCAGTACCAATAGTACTCCCATCTCCCAATCCTCCTTCCTCTTCATCGAACCGTGTCCCGTCGCTGTCGTTGTCTTACTCACCTTGTCTCGCGCGCGTGGCGTAAGACCTCGGTTTGAAGCATAGAAACCGTCCGGCGGAATCGAGGATGAATCAAACCGACAATATTTCTGCGAACGAGTAACAGCGATAGCAAAGTATCGTACCCATCTGTCTTCCTTCCACCATTACATTGTCCAAAAAGCCAAAAGTCCAAAAGAATCAAGAGCGAAGAATGAATGCCATTCTCGCTAAAGAAAGCAGGTCTCTTTTCTCGCCTTGGGTTGGGGGAATATTCATCTGTACTCTTCGTCACCGACCCGCCCTTTATATAATCATTAAATCCGCTTCTGACTCCAACGACGAGGGCAGTGTACCTTACGCCATACGCCGTACCTTCAGTCGAACCGTACTCGTTAATCTCAGTATTCGAACGGACCCTCTCACAGATTCAGTGCTGACCGCGTCAAGCCCGTCATAAGCCACCGAACACGACAGAGTCTGACGATGCTCATTCTACAAGACAAATAGTGGTCATTGACCATGACTTCTGAGAGACCAGTCATAAGGCGGGAGCAGGAAAAGTATACATGGCTCTAGTATGAGAAACAGAGATCATCACTACGACGCGTTATTCATCAGTGTAAGTGTAAAACTGTAACGAATGTACAGACAAGAAAGTTACTGACTGCAGTGTCCATAGATCCACTTATGGATCAGTCTTCTTGATATCAGTCCACGATAGTCCAAAACTAAACTCGTTCAGATCCACCTTTACGCCTTTATAACGACCATTGGTAGGAATGGTAAGCATGGTAGGACAGACTAGCCCTTGCCGGCAGTCCTCTGGAACCCAGAACCAAAGATCGCCATCTGGGTGATGGACCCAGCCATCGGAATCCGGGCTCAAGTCTACGGCATCAGCATCCATCCACAGATCAGCTGGAGCAGATAAGTGAAGCGAATTACAGAGATTGTAAATTCCTCACATTGGAGAGTGGTAGAATTGTTACGCGTCGCGTGAAGGGACGTGACACGTCTGACGGTGTGAGAGAAGGAGACTTAAGTACGTGCGGGTGATATTGGAGTGGAACGGTAGGAAGATGATCAGATTCCAGACTGCAGTACATGTGGTCGGCGGGCGTCGCCCTTTTATACTAATCGGTGCGCGCCTAAAGACCTTGTCCATCCGTTCTCCATATTAATCGTCATATTTATTTGTTCCGGACCAGTGGGAGGGCGATGAGATGGCGGCTAGTGGTTCGTGGTTAGGGTAGGGTCGAGGGAGCCAACTGTATTACCCCAGTTGGAGGGCGCGCTTGGAGGACCGACATACCCAGATGTCGCGTCTCCTATCCCGTGGCTATTCACTGGGGTAATTATTAGCGCTAAAGATGGATGCAAAATAGGAACTTACGGCGGCTAGCTTCGGCTGCCGATTGTGTCCGTAACAGAATCCCCGTTTTTAGAGCGAGCTCCTGCGAGCTGGACCCCATGCAATACGGTCAGACCCCAGGATACAGAGGATTTGACAGCAGATAAGTGTGTTGGAAGAAGGTTGTGGGCTGGGTGTAGTTGGAGGAGAGTGGTCTGCATATTGAGGGGTCGGAGGCATAGCCGGTGGTGATTGGGTATGGGGCGTGGTGGGAGTTCCAAAGGTGGATGTCGAGTGCTGGTAGACGGAAGGGCGAGATGGATGGGGGAACGGTGTCTTACATAATTCTCGAGTGCGGATGTGGGCTGCAGGAGGTGGGGACAGCCCGGGGGCCTCCTCCGCAGTGGTTCTCTGGTGGTCCTGCAGGACCCTCGGCATGAAGGCCATGGGGACTGGTGTGGACTGTCGGGCTGGAGCAGGAGTCGATATTGCAGGAAAAACAAACGAGTAGATCGATGGTAGTTCATCAAAAGTGATATCAGGACTGATGATCGAGGGGGGAATTCCAAAAGACTGGGGACTGGGCGGTTGATTGAACTCAAGAGAGTAGCGACTGGAGCCAGAGTCAGAGTATACGGATTCCATAATGGCAAGGAGGCTGGTCTGGAGTGAGGATGTACCAAAAACTGTGGGGTGGTTCAAGGACGGAGCGGGTTGCGCCTAGGTCTCCGTGGCTGCGGTCCAGCGGCAATCAGCCTCTCCATGTTATGGGGGCCTGGCTTCTCTGGGTAAGAGCGGTGGAAAGCTTCAATAAGTTGCCGGATTTCGGGGGATGGATTATTCAATTCTTGAAAGTTTGCTTCGTGTTTTGGGTACCCCGTCCAATGTATTTTGTACCGTAGTTTCTTATATCGAATCTCTGAGTCTAATATCTCCTGGACCTCGTACTGGGGTCGATTGCCTATCAGTACAGGTGGTGGGGGTTTTATTTGTCTTCCTGGAATGGTGTTAGCCCTATAGGGTTCGAGATCAATGACCGAGAACACCGGGTGGGCCTGGTCTCCAGCGGGTAAGCGAATCCGATAAGCGTTCCCAGATGTACCCACAGGTTCAATTATTTTGAGGGGTCCCATCCGCTTATAGTCGAGTTTGATGCTGGGCCGATGGCTGTCATGGTGGCGTCTCCGGAGGATCCAGACCAGATCTCCGGCTTGGTAAATTGGAGATTGGGTGCGATGTTTGTCGTAATTTTGTCGCATTCGATCTTGTGTCCGGGCTAAGTGTTGTCGGCATTGCTCATGGAGGATTTCCATTTCTTGAGCAAAGTCTCGACTTTCCGGTGAGTTGGCCTTAGTGCGGATGTCGGGGGTGATCGTGAGAACAGGGTGGAAACCATATAAAGCAAAGAAGGGCGTGACGTTGGTCGCACTATGGACTGTATTGTTATATGAAAATTCTGCAAGGGGTAGGTGTTGGTCCCAGTCATCCTGCTGGTAGCTTATGAAGCTTCGGAGGTAAGTCTCCAACGTCTGGTTTGTTCGTTCGGTCTGGCCATCCGATTGCGGGTGATATGCCACGGAATAGTTAGTGCCAATATGGAGTATTGAACACAAACTCCGCCAAAACTCCGACACGAACAACGAACCTCGGTCTGATACAATACTTGTGGGGAGGCCGTGTAGTCGATAAATATTAGTTATAAATTGTCGAGCGAGGTCCTGGGCAGTGTTGGTGTTCCTAGCAGTTATGAAGTGTGACTGTTTGGTAAAACGGTCTACTACCACTAGGATGGCATTATCGCCATCCGACGTGGGTGGGAGGTCGGTAATGTGATCAAACGAGATAGACGCCCAAGGGCGGTGAGGTATGGGGAGTGGGTGAAGCTGTCCAAATGGGGCGTGACGTACGGGTTTAGATCTTGCGCAGGTATCGCAAGTACTACAATACTCCTGTATGTAGGTTCGCATTTTTGGCCAGTAATAGTCCCTTGAGATTACTTCTAGCGTCTTGAATCCCCCATAATGCCCTCCTGAAGGGGCATCGTGGGCGTGCCTGAGTAATTCGAGTTTAAGGGCATGGTCGTTTGGGATGTATACCAGTCCGTTGTATAACACAGTGTCTTGTTCCATAGTCATGTTGGATATAAGGTTGCGTTGAAGTGGGGTGCGAGGAAGTTGGGGGTCCTTGAGGAGAGGTAATAGCTCTCGGAGTTGTTGATCATCGTTATATGCGGCTTTGATCCTAGTCAGGATGTCGCTGGATATGTCCGATAGTATGGAAACATCAGAGATTGCCATAACTGCGATTCTAGATCCTGGGATTGCAACCTGTGGAGCTTCGTCAGCTGCCTTCCCCCCTTCTAAAAGGTCTGGACGTCGTGAAAGGGCGTCTGGTTTACCATTCAGATGTCCTGGTCGATAGTATAAGACGTAGTCGAATGCATTTAGAAATTGGCTCCACCGAGTTTGTCGCCGGGAGAGTATTTTTGATGAGCGGAAATATCGTAGATTATTGTGGTCGCAAAACACTTGGGTGGTAAAAGGTGCTCCTTCGATATATGCTCGCCACGTCTCAAATGCTTCTATGATGGCAAGGAGCTCCTTGTCGTGGACCTCGTAGTTGCGTTCCGCTTGAATTAGCTTGCGGGAATGGAAGGCAATCGGGTGTAGGCGACCCTCGTGCTGTTGTGAGCATACGGCCCCGATCGCTATGTCGGATGCATCCGTTTCGATAGTAATGGCTAGGCTGGGATCGTAGTGTTTTAGGATAGGTGCTGAGGTGAATCGTTCCTTGAGGGTGTTGAAGGCGTCCGTTGCTGGCTTGTCAAATGACCATTTGACGTTGTTACCTAGTAGCCTAGTGAGGGGCGCAATTAGTCTAGAATAACCTTGTATGAAACGACGGTAGAAATTAGCGAATCCAAGGAATACCTGAATGTCATGGACAGATGTAGGCGTTGGCCATTCCGTAACAGCCTTGACTTTGTTGGGGTCCATTTGAGTTCCGTTGGTGGAAATAATGAATCCAAGGTATTCAACTTCGGAGGCGTGAAAGCTGCATTTTTCTGCTTTGACGTATAGTTGGTTTTGTTGAAGACGACGCAGTACTTCTTGGACGTGTTGCCTGTGTTCGTCGAGGTTGCGGGAGAAAATTAGAATGTCGTCCAGGTAGATGATAACTGCAATATCGAGCATATCTCTGAAAATGTCGTTCATCAATCCTTGAAAAGAAGCGGGGGCATTAGTGAGTCCAAACGGCATTACTAGATACTCAAAATGTCCATAGCGGGTGCGGAACGCTGTCTTCCATTCGTCACCCTCTGCGATACGAATAAGGTTGTAAGCGCCGCGTAAATCCATCTTCGTGAAATATTTTGCCCCAGCGAGCCGATCCAGTGACTCGTTAATAAGTGGTAAGGGATGTTGATTTTTTACGGTGATTTCATTGAGTTTTCGATAATCGACGCAGAGCCTCAACGAGCCGTCCTTCTTTTTGACGAAGAGAACTGGCGCGCCTGCCGGGGACTCCGATCTTCGAATAAATCCTTTTGATAAATTCTCCTGAAGGTATCGTTGTAGTTCCTGTAGTTCGCTGTGAGACATCGAGTATAATTTCCCGAAGGGAGGTTGCTTGCCTTCCTCTAGTGGGATACGGTGGTCATATGGTCGATGCTCTGGCAGTTTGGAGGCCTTCTGTTCCGAGAAGACATCCAACCACTCATGATATTCCGCAGGTATCGAGGTAGTTGGGGTTCGTTCGGTTTCTTCCTGTCGGTTGATTGTTGCTAATTGGCTTGTAGGTCCCAGAAACTGTTGGAGCTGCCATGATGTCGATCCTGTCTCTTTTCGGGCACGATCGAAGCCCTTGGCCGAGACGAACGCAATGTGTGGACGATGCGTCGGTCGATTGTCGAGTAGGCTAGGGGTGAGGCGGGTGGATATAAAGGAAATCGATGCCATCTGGTCTGAGGGTGTGGGATTGGCCACCCGATGGGATGTACAGCAAGGTTTGTCAAACACAACTCGGCGTTTGACCCAATCGATCGAGGGGTTGTGGCGTTCTAGCCATCCGATACCTAGAAAAAGGTCAGCGTGTGCAATTTTCGTAGTGTCCATAGTTATGAATTCCTGATGTCCTGCGATTATTAGCTGTAAGTTAGTGGTATGGTGAGTGATGGATCCGTCCCGGCTGGGGGTCCCATCAAAAGATTCGAGTGGAATGGGCGTGGGCTTGCATACGAGTGGTATTTGATACTGAGAAGCGAAACCAGAGTCCATTAACGCGGTGCCCATGGCACCACAGTCGAGTAAAGCTAATGCGGTGAGTCGACGATTCCCTTCGATGACTTGAACGCGAATAAATATTCGTGAATCCGAGACAACCTTGGGTTCAGAAACGAGTCCTATATGAAAGTTAGTATCAGGCGCGACTTTACTCACAGGATTAGGCCTGTTCATCCCGGAGGTTACTAGTTTTTTGACTCTTCCGAGTGCGTGTCGATTGTGGCAGACGGCTCGGGTGAAGAGATGACGTACGAGACAACAGCTGCTCTTCGAGGTGTTTGAGACGACGGTCCCTTAGTAAAAGTGGCCTTGGCCGGACAGTTGGGCGCAAAGTGTCCAGCCTGTCCGCAGTAGAGGCAGAGGCCTTCCGCCTTTCGTCGTTGCTTTTCCTGTATCGTGAGACGCTTGTGCGTGGCGGCAGCGTCAATTTCCATTGGGGATGGGGTGTAGGCAGACGAGGACGGGGGCGTGGAGTTGGAGTTGGAGAGATGGTTGGGGCGCGAGAGAGGGGTACGTTGGTAAGGAGTTTTGGGTTGATTCCTATTAACTCCGATACTGGGCTGGGCTCCCTGGTGGCGGCGTTGCTGACGTCGCTCATATAATCGGTGGTCGATGTCGACGGCGAGCCGGGCCAGTTCATCCAAGGTGGTGGGGAGCTCTTTCTTGGCAAGTTCATCTTTGATTTCATCGTTGAGGCCTCGGTAGAAATGGTCTCGGAAAGCTGTTCCACCCCAGGATAGGTGGGAGGCAGCCTGTCGGAACTTTGTGAGGAAGATGTGAGCGGGGAGAGTGCCTTGTCGGAGTTCAGTGACTTCTCTGAGGGCGGCGTTCTCAGCATGTCGGTCTCCGAAGTGTTCGTCAAGGTGGGCGAGTAATTGATCCAGTGATCGAAGGTGTGCGGGGACATTTGTTCCGTCCAGGCCATGCAAGATGTCGGTCTCGTAAAATTGAAATGCCTCTTCGGACAGAAAGGACAGGGCATAGGCCACCTTAGCTGACTCGTCCGTGAATCTCTCCGATTCGGTTGCAATTTTGAGTCGGAGATGTGCGATGAAGGGTTTGAGCTTCCGTCGTTCGTGACCATTGAATCTTGGGGGGTCGGCGATCTTGATAGGACGATGGGTACTGGTATCATTACGCGTAAAACGGGACGTTTTGACTTGGGAGGTTGGTCGGAGTTGGAGCTGTTCGACGAACTTGCGGATCGGATCAGTTGGGTCTGAGTTAGCGAAGGCATTGTTTTCGCTTCCGCTTCCAGATGTATGTTCGACGAGGAAGTCGCGTAAATCTTGTAGAGCAGTAGGGTCACCGTTATCCACACCAGGATGCCGAGATCGATAGTTATCGATAAGGGCGTGCCAATAGTCTTCTTGATAATCGATGCCGATACTAGCACAGAGGCTAAGCACGTCAGTACGAATGTGCATAAAAGGGGGAGGTCTAGACGAGACAGGTTGGGCGAGTCTGGAATACTGTTACGCGTCGCGTGAAGGGACGTGACACGTCTGACGGTGTGAGAGAAGGAGACTTAAGTACGTGCGGGTGATATTGGAGTGGAACGGTAGGAAGATGATCAGATTCCAGACTGCAGTACATGTGGTCGGCGGGCGTCGCCCTTTTATACTAATCGGTGCGCGCCTAAAGACCTTGTCCATCCGTTCTCCATATTAATCGTCATATTTATTTGTTCCGGACCAGTGGGAGGGCGATGAGATGGCGGCTAGTGGTTCGTGGTTAGGGTAGGGTCGAGGGAGCCAACTGTATTACCCCAGTTGGAGGGCGCGCTTGGAGGACCGACATACCCAGATGTCGCGTCTCCTATCCCGTGGCTATTCACTGGGGTAATTATTAGCGCTAAAGATGGATGCAAAATAGGAACTTACGGCGGCTAGCTTCGGCTGCCGATTGTGTCCGTAACAAGAATTCCAAACTCGAATTGTCCTGTCAGTGGAGCCAGAGGCAATATGACGGCCATCTGGTGAGTAGGTTACACTGTAGATGCAACCTTGAAGTCCCTTCAGTGGTTCACCAACTGCCGTCCTTGTATTGGCATCCCAGATTCGAATTGTGCTGTCTCTGGAGCCAGAGGTGAGATAACGACCGTCTGGTGAGTACGCTATGCTACAGATCCAATCTGTATGTCCTTTCAGTGGTTCACCAACTGCGGCCCCTGCTTTGGCATCCCAGATTTG
>WSTP01000028.1:9171-57407 GCA_019627735.1 Serendipita sp. 400
TCATCATACAAAGTACGGGAAAGATGGCCACCGCCACCATGAGGGAACTCGAAGAAAATCTCCCCTCCCAGACGTAAGTAACAGTACATAGGACTCCTCATCTATCTTCACTGACCCTATAAACATAGTGTTTTGTTCGCGTGTCCCCGGGAGGACATCACTCATTGTCTCCCTCTCAGTGCCTCGGGACACCAGTCAAAGTTCACTGCAGTCGAGGTCGTAATTGCCTCAGTTTCATCTCCCCATCTCTTTTCTCACGCAGAAGTTGGCTCGGGTCGACGAAAACGATCATATGTCGGTCCTGGAATTGCCTTTTTCAACCCGATCCGGGAAATCCTCAGGGAGGCCGAGAGGATCTATGGTGCTGAAAGGGGAATAGCGACTGTACTCAGCTTCGGATCGGGAATCTCTGAAATGTTCGTAGAGAGACCCAGGGGTGGAATTTCGGAAGCCGAATCATATTTGAATGAGGCGACAATTGCAGGAGGTGTGACGACGGCAGAAGTTGGGTATCAATTCTTTGCAGTTGGAGCATATATTCGACTTGCGGTGCCAGGCGGGTTTCAAAATACTACCCTCAACAGTTGGGCGGAATGGGACACGGAGAACGTCGAGAGACGAACCGATGATTACATGAGGAGCGAAGAGGTAACGAAGTCTGTGAGATATGCCACTGAGGAGATTATTGCTCGTTCCAAGAATGTCACCCTCGGTCGCTTAAGTATGTTCCTAGATTCTCTATCATACTCCCACTAACCAAGGCACCCAGACTACACCGCAATAAGAGTTGTCACACCAAAGGCCATACCACCTGTATCACCATACTTCGTACTACGGTCAGAAGCATGGGACTTTATGAAAACCAATTTGCTAACGGCAGCGATGAATGAGCAGTTGCTCTTCATAATGTCAGGCATGGGTGCGGTTTGAACAAATTTGTTGATATGATATTGACAGAAGAACTAGGTGGCGTAGGGAAGACGCAGATGACATCCTTCTGGGTGCAAGAGTACGGCACAAGGTAAAAGCACGAGTCTGAACACCTTTGAGCGGAATTCTTACAAACTTGCAGATATGAACGCATTTTTTTCGTTGACGCACGATCTCCAAAGTCTCTCCGAAACGACCTCCAGAGGGCGATCCGCTCCTTGGGAGGCGAATATGGTCAAGCGACATTCTCTGAGGCCCTCGACTATCTTGGATCTCACAAAGGCTGGCTACTTATCTACGATAACGCCGACGATCCGAACCTTGGTCTAGAAGAATACATACCAAAGGCCACACATGGGACAATCATTGTTACCACCCGTAATCGTGATCTAGGCCTTTTAACAGCAGTAAGACATTGGGAGCTTGGCCCAATGGGCACGAATGAAGGAGTAGAAGCTCTGTGCCGTGCAGCACATGTACCAGTCCCGGGAGATCTTCGAGATGATGATACGGCTGTCAAATTAGTCCAGAGGCTCGGAGGTCTGGCTCTGGCTCTGGTACAAGCTGGCAGCTACTGCTATCGTATCTCCTCGACCACGATATTGTACTTTAGCTTCTTGGACTACTTGGCACTTCTAGAGGTAGAAGAAGCCTTATTGGATGATCCTACAATGAGCACGCTGGATGATTACGGAAAGAGCGTTTATGCGACACTCAACATTTCGTACGAGCAGCTTCCAGAAGTCACACGTCAATTTTTGCATATGGCAGCGTACTTTCACCATTCGGATATAGCGTTACTCATGCTCACAACGGCTGTGGACAACGACTTCCATTGGGACAAAATGGAAAGACATAAACGTCCTCCTTCGTATCAAGAAGCGCGACATGGACTATCTGACCTGCTGAAACCACCAACGAGAGCAACTATCTTACGTCTGCACGACATCGTGTTCTCGCTCCAATCTTTCTCCCTCGTCACACCCACAATGTCACCGACCTCCGTACTGCTTCGTTTCCATCCCATCGTTCATTCTTGGGCGCGGACGAAGTTACCGGTCGAACCGAACTCTCACTTCCGCCAAATGGCGACACAAGTAGTTGCCGGCTGTTGCAACGAAACCCTCTATCGACTTCATCCGATTCTAGTGCCCCACATCTATGTCATGATTGACCGCCATGACGTTTTGCACCCGAATGATCGGGTGGCATTTCAATGGCTCCTGCGTGACCAAGGGGACTATAAACTAGCCGAAACTCTGGCCGACGAACAAGTCGCGCACATGATTGGCGAGTTCGGAGAGAGGCATAATTTCACAGCTGCCGCGATCGGGAATCTGGCGGTTGTACATGCACGTCAAGGCCGATGGGAAGAAGCAATTGATGGCCTTAAGCACGCCACCATCCTGTCAGATCAACTCGTTGGAGCAGATCACCCAACTACCTTGAGCCTCGCCGAGAACCTAGCACAGACGTACGAAAAGCAGGGCGCTTTGGATGAAGCTGAACGCTGGTATAAAGAGCTCATGAAACGTTGGCGAGACGCTGCTGGAGAGGAAGATTTGCGGACTTTATTGCTCATGGGTTCGCTCTCGAGAGTATACGGCAAAAATGGCAAGTTTCAAGAAGCCGAATCTCTCTCTCTATACGTCATCGCGACAATGAGTGACCTTCTGGAGGAAAATGATCCGATTTTGTTGAGAGAAAGGTCGAACCTCGGTAACCTATATTTGCAAAATAATCACCATGAGGAAGCTGAACTCATTCATCGTGAGTCAATACCCCTATTCAAGACCACCCTCGGAGAAACCAATCCTGTTACATCAGCAGCGGGGGGCATGTTGGCTGTAACACTTCTCCAACAAGAGCGTTGGGAAGAAGCAGAACCATTGTTGGTCGATACCCTCAAGAATTCTCGAAGAATGTTTGGAGACGAACATCCAGAGACAATGCGATTCATGGACGGATTGGCTACTGTCTACGTTCAGATTGGCCGGTATGGCGAGGCGGAAGAGCTGATGGAGGACCTCTTGAAGCTACGCACCTCGACGGCGGGTCCTCATCATGAAGATACTATTATAGCAATGCACGACCTAGCATATATGTACCGTCATCACGAGAAGTTCGATAAGTGCGTCGAGCTCGCATCCAAATGTTTGATAGTCGCAGAACGGGTCAAAGGAGAGCAAGCAGATCTTACACTCAAGACCCTCGAACTGTTGGGGCAAGCTTACACAATCATGAAGGACTGGAAAAATGCAAACTCTATATACACGATTCTTTTGGTGCGACAACGTCGCAAATACGGACCATCTGTTACTGTTGGTGACACAATTCTTTATTTGTCCAAAGTCTGTTTCGAGGACAACCAGCTGGCTGATGGGCTTAACCTCCTGACAGAGGCTATGGATCTGGCGGAGCAATTAGAGGGGTGTGAAGATCCAGGGTTACCTGATTTCTATCAGCAACTAGTGTACATGCTGCACCAGATTCCGGGTGCTCTCTCAAAGATATCATAATGCGATCATCCAGGCGAGGGGCTTGATGAGCCCTGCTGCACAATCATGCTTAGATTACGGGTGGGTACAGCAAAGCGGGTTTGGCCTAGCTAGTAATGAAGCTGAAGCTTCAATACATTTATATTGACATATCACGTAGTGGATTGCATGAATGACAGAGCTAATACAACCTATGTCCCAAAAATTGCAAGCACAGAGTCATCGTCGCAGAATGGTGGCGTTGTCCTAATCAGCTCCTTTGCCTCGCGAGCTGGTCGTGAGATAGCTGGAACTGATTCTCCGATGCTCTCCACGATCTTCCGCAGAACTGAAGGCACGCAGTTCATTGTATAGAATAACTTTGGGGCATCTTCCACGGCATGAAGTATAATAAGGCTCGAGAGAACACTTGGTGGTGTTCCCTGTAAGATATGTGAACTGATTGAAGTTTAGTGGGTATCACTAAGTTCTAGTTGCAGAGGGAGGCTTACCGTACGACACCCTGGAGCAGTTCAGGTGATGGTTCGAAGCTTGTGAACAAGGTTGCCATACCATGGAGGTATGGCTCTGTTTGGGGAATGAGAACCCGACCAAACCTAGGAAATGGAGAAAATCGCACCATCATGACGTTCACGGAAGGCCGATTCAAGCATAGAGATACAAGCCTCCTTTGAGCTTGCACTCGTGGTAGTGATTGCATGCCGTACAACGTAGGCTAGAGCCAGGATGAGAGACGCTGCAATTGCATCATCTTCACTCGCTTGAGCTGTGCCGATAAGCTCCATGACAAGGGCATCGATTCTAGTCTGGTTGCTTTTTGTTAGAGCTCCCAGACTCTTCGCCGCCGCATTCCGAACCGCTAGGGATGAACTATCACTACACGATTTGACGAAGGTTCTGGACAATTGAGGGAAGAAAGGTTTAACGTGCGTGGGAATATGCTCCAGCATTGTTCCTAAGGACTTGAGTATGGCAACTTTGACACCTGGAGGGAAAGCTGTTGCCTGCGTAGCTACTCGAATAAGTGGTCCGGTAAATGGCACCACGTACGGTTTGAGAGCTATCTCTTCTGTTCTCTCGACTAAATCACCGATGGCGTAAGCAGCTTGTTCACGTTGCTCATTGTTACCGGTTGTGAGGCCAGCGACGATCACTGGAACCATGGAGCTCACACTTCCCTTGATGTTAAAGCCAGGGACCGTGCGCCCAGGTGCTCCCGTGCTTTCGATGGTCCGACGAAGAGTCACCACGATAGAGTCGAGATCGTCCTTTTCTATTGACTTGACAAACGCTTCAAATGCAGGGACAGCTGCTTCGACTACCTCTGCCTGCCGATCGTCCATCAATGTGACAAGGCTCCGAACCCAGTCTGGACGATATAGGGAGAAATCAATGATAGAAACTTCGCAAAATGTCTTGAAGAAATTGAGTGCAGAAACGCGTCTTGTCCATGAGTCATTTTTGACCCTAATACGACGAATAATCGGCTATCAGCGTAGTGATGTAGTTTGAGACTCACCACCCAGCAAGAAGAAGCATCAATGTTTGTAATCCCTCCAAGTCACTGATAGATCCGAGTAGTGCGCTCACAGCACCTTCGATGTCTGCTTTTAGCTCCATATCTGTCTCATTCTCAACGGCTCGGACCAGGGCAGTAAGGATAACCGTAAGCCTTTTTGAAAGTGCGTTTCCTGCCACCGTAACAAGAGACGCCAGAGCGCGAGCATTGAATGCCGTCATTGGGGTAGCAATCAACGTTGGTATTAGCACAGGGAAGACTGTAGACGCGCGAACCTGCCCCAAGCTCAGCAGAATAAAACGCTTAAACTGGACAGGACTCACATTCATGACCTCTTTGAGCGCCTGAAGGGCTGTTCCAGAACCTTCCCCTGGTTGACGAAGTGCTTCAAGAAGCGTTGGTATTGTCTCGTCAATGGCTCTGGCACCCATAACGTCTTGTAGTATATCGAACGCGATAGCGGCGGCGGCCCTTACATTGCTCGAGCTGTCGACCAAGGAACGCCGCACAACTACAATAATCTCGTCCTCGTGTTCTTCCCGCTGAGCCTCGGACGAGTTTGAGCTTAGCAAGTAGTTAGAGACAATGCACAAATAAAATCAAGAAAACGGACACAATCTCGCTCACTGCTAGACACACTCCCTCTCTGATACGCGGATCTGAGCTCTTCGATCCCTTTTGAAGTATAGGAAGCATGTCGCCAATTATTTTCTCTCCAAACTTTCGACATAACTCTCCAATGGTCCTTGATGCCGTCTAGAGATAGATTAGATGGGTACGAGACAGACCGTAAAGGACGAACTTCACGTTGATCCCCATGCGGCATGGAAAGCAGATCAACCACTTGGTTGATGAGAGTGGGTAGTATCTCTCGCACTTAAGAACATCAGTAGAGTTCCTTGATGATGGGATAGCTCACCTGTTCGTGGCGTGTTGCTGACTAACGCCTTCCAGATGTGGATGGACGCCATTCTTACTGCCGCGACAGCATCCTGCCTAACCAGATAGAGAGCTCCGAGAACCCTGTCTCTTCTTTCTTTCCCGAGGACCTCTGTCAAGACCTTCCTAGAGCTTTCAGCAACAACAGCATCTGCCTCTTCCTCTTCTTCCAGCTCTGCTTTGCCGCTAATTCCGGAGAGTCTGAATAGAAGCTCTCCAATCAGGGTAATGGATGATTGCTACAAATAATGGTCAGAAAAGGGCAAGTCGACAAGCATAACCTACTCGAATTCTCCACCCGGGATCAAAGATGCCTTGCTCTAGCTCTGGTAATAAGAGATCCACTGCTCTACTTGAGTAGTTGACCACGATCATGCGTCCAGCTTTCATTGATGCTTCCCGGACATACTCTTCGTTATCTGCAAGGCCCCGCAGAATCGGGGGAATAATTTTGGATAGGTGCGGCTGGAAACGAGTGCCGAATGTTGCTGGCAAATATACCAATAGAGACATAAATCCTTCGCGAACGTATGCACGAGGGCTACTGGCACTCGAGATGATATCGGGTAGCAATCCTTCCAGTCGTTCCATCCCCAGTCCAGAAAGGACCTCGCTTAACCCTTGCGCCGCGCCTTGCCTGTCAACACCAGAGGTATCACTCCTCAACGTTCTCAGAAGATCGTGAACGAGATCGGGGAACTGCCCTTCACCCAGCCGCTCCACCAGTGTCCCTAAGGCCTTGGCAGCTGTTGCTCTTGCTTCTGGTACTGGGTCGACTAATACGATATGTACCAATGGGAGGAGGCGAGGGAGATAGGGAATGAAATCTTTGGAGTCGGTCAATCCCGCCATCTGACCAACTATTTGTGTGGCTTTTCGCTTGGTTTCAGCACTTCGTTCTCTGAGACCACGTTCGATGATGGGAATGACCTTCACACAGGGTTAGCGATTCGTCTCAGGAACTAGAGTAGTACGTACGATCGCGAGAGAAGCAGCATCAATATAATGGACGAAGGATTTCTTGAGCAGAGCGTTGAGTGCGACAGGAGTTTTCTCCGGGTCGACCATTGCCTTGAGAAGGGTCGAAACCAGTGAATGGATTTCCGGGTTGCTTATGACCTCCCCAAATTGCTTCAAGCTCTTATTTCCTGCGGCACGAACCTGGGCGTGAGAGTCTGTGAGAACGATTGTGAGCTGAGGGACGACTGTCGGTAGAGCAGAAGACAGCTGCTTGGGCGCGCAGAATGCCATGGATCCCAACAATTCAACAGAGCCCTAGAAAGAATAATGTTAGCCATAAAAGAAGTCGCTAAATCCCAGTATTGACCTTCTTGGTTCGCCATTGCCGCTCTTCAAGGCCTTCAATGACCTTAGGCATGATTTGTTTGACGCCATAGCCGGATAACTTTCCCATTATAATCTTTGATGCATCAATGGTAGCTTCTCTGACTTCTGCATTTCCATCCCCGAACCCCGTGAGGATAACTGGTAATAGCTGGATGACGTATGGCTCAAAACCACGACCAAGAATTTGCGCTAGCATCTCCAGAGCAAACGAAGCCCCTTGTCTTGACTCATAGCTCTTCTTGTCAGCGGCCGCTTCTCTCAATCGGCGAATAATGTTGTATTTCTGAATACCAGCAATGCCAACTCCCCGAATCATACCCGCGATTCCATACGCAGCACCTCGCCTACTTGCATATTTCGCCCCAGCGGTCAGCTCTGAGAAAAGTTGATCGATTAGTCGTCCTACTTCCCCTTCCACCAATGGTGCCAAGGGCGATAGACAATCAGCAACTGCTTCCTGCACGATTTCGCTAGGAGTTTTGAGGGCTTCTATCAAGCGAGATATCACACCGGTGAGCCGAGGGTCTGCCTTCTGCAAATGCTGAGCAAGACTGCCAAGGAGGATGACGACAGCCTGTCGGATGTGATCAGCGGAGTCAGAGCTGGATTCCTTCATTGCCAAATGGTCCTCAAAAATGGAAATGAGGCCAGGTAAACAGCTTCTTCCATGGAGCTGAATGATAGACATTCCTGCCTCCAGCATACGGCGACGAACTTCACCATGACGATCTCCCATGGCCCCTTCATTAATCAGGAACTTGAAAAGACTGATGACGCCTATTTCTGGAATTTGTTCTGCGAGATGATATAAACTGTCCGCAACGGCGAGTCGAGACTCCCAAGGATCACTTCTATTGAGAGTCTCAGGAATCACCATCCCCTGACGAAATTATGGGCATGCAGGGTTTCAACCATATATAAACCACCTACATATTGGTCATATTCGGGTTCTAGTATCTTAGCCTGGTAGTGATTGATATCAGTAATTCCCTTTGTTTGAAGTGGGGACAGGTAATACCTTCTCTAAATAGTAACTTCGGAGTATTTGAAGAACCTTTCCAATCGAGACTGGCCATATCTCGACCGATTCCGTCAATGAAAGGGCACAACTTCGCCTCACATATTGGTTCGAATGGCCTATAAAAGCGTCAGATGCCTTCTGGAACCGGCCTGCAGATGCCTCTGAATACCTAGGAAGGGAACCATATCATCGAGGAACGTATCTGGTACATCTAAACCATTCTCAACCCACAAGCGTCGTGCAAGGTTTGCGTTCTGATCGTCTTCATCATGACAGGCTAACCACAATATAGGGACCCAATCTCGTTCTGTAAGATCAAACGACTGTGCGAGGTTGATGAGCTTTGGAATATAGGATATGTACGGTAACATACTTGCATAGCTTGTAGGCACGCGTTGCGCACAAACACTTCCTGGTTGAGTGTACTATTGATGAGCTCGTCTTGCTCTTCAGCAGTAGCAGAGTCATGTATCGCTTCTCCTGTTTCTAGAAGAGCAGAAATAGCATCTCTAGAGACTCTGGGATGACCTCCTATCACATGCACTAATAATTGACACGTATCCTTCCTCGGATATGACGGAATTGCAACTTTGAGGATGTTACAAGGGCCCAGCTTGGAACAAATTTGACTTACATTGAGACGTGTGGGAACGAATGACATCAAGGATGAGCACCAGTTGCTCGACGGCGTCATCTTCAGATTCGGTGCCTACACCCCCTTTCTGAACCACTTTCTGTATGAATGGCCATAGAAGGGAGAAGGTGGCTCCATCAAACGGGTTCTGGTCTGAGAGTCCTTTGAGCTTGTAAAGTAGTCGACCAAGAAGCCCTGTGAACAATGAGACCAAACCGGCCTGAACAAATAGATAGTACCATTCAACGGTTCCTCGGTGAGGTTTTCCGGGATTTCTTCAACCTCGTAGACACGTAGAGTGGCGACACCGAACCACATACGGCTCTCTTGAAGTCTTTCCGAGGCGGATTTGAACAGATCCTAAACAAGTTGGCTTGGTTGCACAGAAAGCTTGACTGAATGGTTTTCTTACAAGAAAGACTGAAATTACCCGAGGACCAAGTAGCAATGATCCTCTTTGAACGATTCCATTCATTAGAATCGATGCCAGAAACGGGGATTGTTCCCTGGAGTCAGCAGTACCAGATTGAAGCAAACTTGAGATCATTGATACTCCGTTCAGAAGGCGCTTCTTTAGGTCCCGTAGAGAAGTTCGAATCGATTCCTCTTTCTGAAGCTGCGCATCTACAAGGGCTTTCTCCTGTTTCGATAGGGTAGGCTCCGCTGTCTTCTTCTGAGCTAACGATTTGCGTAACTCTGCTTCCCATTTCTTGATATCCGCATCTTTTCCTTTATCCTTACCCGAGTTTCCTTTGGAAGACGCCAGTACTGACGGCAAGCCTCAGATACAACTGACTTTAGCTAGCCCTTCCACTCACCGTCGACAAACGGAATACCAGCTGGTGTCTTCCAAACACCCATTTCCAGCTCACCCAACGCGTGTAGGGGGGTAGGATCGAGTAGAGTTTTGATCTTTCTAAGCAAATGTGGCACCGCTAGTTCAGGGGCAACAAATGCAAGGGTTGTAATGGCTCGCAAAGCTGCATCATTACGTAAGGAGCCCTGGAATCAAATGATTAGAGTAGTAACAACAATCGGCCTCGACATACACTGTCAGTACCAGTGACCGCGTCTTCTGCATAAGTTATAAGTTGTTTGAAATTCCGAGTGACCACACCATGAGGGTCCAGTTTAGCGTATTGGAGAAGTTCTATCCATAGGTTATCTGCGAGTTGAGCTATTTATGCTATGTGAGCTGTATACCCAGCCTTATTCGGGTAGCTTACCGAATATACGGTGATGAGAAAGTAGTAGCAATTCTGAGAGGAGTGGCTCCACCGACAGATTAGACTCGCCAGGACTAGGGATTGAACTGATCAATGCCGAAGATAATCTGGAAGACCGATGCTTGGGGTCACTCAGCCCAAGGTACTTCTTCTCATCGAACAGTATTTGCTCCATCGCCTGTTTGATAGACCCATAAATGATCGTGGATACGCCGGATTTATTCCTCAGAGTTTCTATCGATAGACGTCGCACTTGAGAAGAAGGATGGTCAACAACAAGCCAAAGAAGCGTTTGACCATAATATAGTCTACAACTTTCAGTGCATCACCAATATGTGCTTGTGGCTCACTTACTCGTTCCGTGGCTGTTGCACGATCTCTTCTGAGAATGCCGACGCCACACGATTGATTACACGAAGTAGCCATAGGATGTCAACTTCGTCTGTGACCTTCTGATAGACCTTTTCAGAGTACAAAAAGGAAGGTTTTCCCGTAGGAACGACAACGCTATGGACGAAGGGTAAAGACTTGGCGGATGTGACTGATTGTATGGCATAAGTCGCGGATCTGTATGTAATTTCGAAACGTACCAGGAGAACTCAAGAGAACGACTAAGGCAATCCAAGCCTCTACTGGGTTGGCGCCCGGGGCCATTGTCGAGGATGGCGCGTCTCTAAGAATCTTTTCCAATGTCGGGTAGATGGTCTCTAGTAATTCAGTTGCCCCAGGGGTCCAAGCACTAGGGTCTTGATAGGCATCCCAAAAAATATTGCCTAACACAACCATAACTGCGCGCCGGTTTGGTGGCTTCGAAGATGCGACCTCTTTTCCAATGATGAAAAGGAGAGGAGGCTCGAGATGATTACCAGATTTCAAAACATTGACCATGTGTTTTGGCAAGGCTTCTGATATGCAGGTTAAAACACTTTCGTTTGTCTCTTTTTCTAGTTGAGCAATAAGTCCTTTGATGATTTCGCGGGACTGAGGGCCTGTCGGTATGTGTTGGATGAGTTTGAATAGTGCCTGCCGATGGTCTACCCCGTTGGTTTTGCCGGTAAGAACTGGAGCCAAGATATTGTCGACGCTAAATTTGAGTCCTGATTCACTGATGATCAGGGGGGTTATGGCGAGCCACAGGTCGATTACTCCCGATCTTACGATGCCATTTGTGGACTTGGTGCCACTTAATATAGGAGGGAGGAGCCGCTTCAATTCTTCGTCACATAAGCTTTGCTTGTAGTGGGTGTAAAAGGCCGTGAATGCTGATAAAATGAAATTTAAGCATCGAATAAGCCTCTACCAAGGAAAACTCACTCGGTAAACAGATCTCAGGAGATCTCAAGAGCATTTTTTCGATGACTGGAAGTATTTTTAATTCATGGTTTTCTTGGGATACTGCGTTCTCGATGAAACCGTCGTATGCTGCCTAAATCTGATAAGGACTTTTAAAAAATGACTCGCCATGCTGCTCACTAGAATATGCGGCGGAACAGCCACTTTGGAAGAAAGAACGATATCCACGTATATCTTGAGTAGAAAGCCCTGGCCCAGCGTCAATTTCAGGCCATGTTGATAGTATTGCTACTTGCCTCAATCTTCCCCGCCAACTCGGTGGAATCTTCCTTCAACTTGAGATGGGTCGCAACATCATATATCAAGCCGAGAAAGGGAATTCCCTTGGTGTTGCTGCCTGATATCGCCTGACATACAAGTTCTGCAAGTTTTGGTATAGACTCTGGAGACTTGGAACGGAGTGAGACGAAAGTCCACTGGAACAAATGTGTTAACTGACTGACAATACCGTCCGTCTGGCTTGGACAGTAGAACGTTTACGAAGTGCAGGCTTAGCCGGGGATGAATTATCGAGTAGCGAGTCCAATAAAAGGGCTATTGAGGCGCCAAGCTTTCCCCACACTGGCGTTGCTTGATAGCCTGGGGTTAATTTGACGATGAGTGAGTAGAGATTGCATGCCCAGGAGAAGAGTACAGATATTTGCAGACTGGCCACAGATCTGAAAAATTAAAGGTTAGTACTCAAACGAGTGCGAGTATTGTGGAAGGTCTACATACGCTGGACACTGGGAGATTCGAGTTGCCTCCACGTTTAACCATCCAATGATCTGTTCAGCAACACCTTTTGATAATGTATTCAGACGCCTATACGTGATATAAGCGAGCTTCAATTACCCATTTTACTGGCATCCAACTCTCCCCCTTCTCTGCCTCGTAGTTCGTCCCGGCGGACCAACACCTCTGACAAATGCATTACTGCCTCTCTTGAGGGGTTGTCGACATATCTCGGGAGAGTCATCCTGACCAGACCAAAGATGTCCATTGTTTGGGACATGCTTAGATCTACGCGCATGCATTAGCAATTGAATCCCTCGTCCTCCATCATGCTGTTAGGAAGCTGACCACCACGCATTGCTAGAGGTACCAGTCTGCCATTGATGAACGCGATTCTTCTTTTTGTACTGGAGCTTAGAATCTGATGTTGAGCGAAGAGAAGGAACCCGCTCCAGTCCTTTTCCAATGTCATCCAATCGAATTCGGGTGCGTGCTCATCATCTTCATCTTCTTGTTCGATACGTTGCGTCCAACCAAGAATCTCCTGTTTACTCATACCCGCGTCGGGAATGACAGACTTTAGTTTTTCCAATCGCAACCGTTTTCCAGCCAGGGCGGTCGGCTCTAGCTTCTGTTGAACAGACGCGTTCAAGTGGCAAACCTTATTGAATGTATATTCCACAAACATTTATTCTTGCGAGTAAGAGACGCTATCCACTATGTTCTACAATTGAAGACACTAATTTTCCATCTTGTATCACTGTCCGAAGCATTTCTGGGACCGGCTTCTCAGAAAAATCCCCTTCGGACCCTGTTGGTATGCTAATGTTGATAGCACTACATTTCGCCGTAATAATCTCGGCACCCAAACAAGTTCCTGACAAGAACACCTGTCCAAAATCCGTTGTCTCGATTTGAATCGTTGGAGCGGTTCCTAATATCTGTAGTTGGAATGATTGACAATTGGTTATTGAGATGACGGAAATCGTAGAATCAATGACAATGGACGTCTTCTGGCAATTGGCTTTAGGAATGTGAGATGATATCTGATAGTCAAATGCTATGGTCACTCACTCATTGTCACACCGTTGATCTTTCCTTTTACCTGAACCACACAGTTTTTACATCCGTATAAGGCGACGACTTGACTGATCGAAACATCATCAAGAACGATTTCCTTGTCATTTTCGTAATGCTCCTGCACCTAGCTTAAGTATGAGAACAGACAAGGCCAAGCGAACGTACAACGATCCACTTTCCACCCTGTAGTTCTTTCTTCGGTGGCTTTTTGGCCTGCAAAGACACAGGTTTCTTCGGTTTGGGTGGTTGCTTCGAAGTTGGGCCTGTAACAAAGTGATCAACTAAGGATAATGCCCCCCCAAAAAAAAGAACACTGACTAGGAGATGGCGATCGAGCAGGAACTGTGCCAGATACTCTCAAAGATGGATTCTTATGAGTCATTTCTGACTTTTCCACTTTGCGAAGTCCTTTGGTGATGTCCATGCCTTGATTGAGCTGGGCAAAGACGGCAGCGGTCCCCGTTAATGCAGCACCACCAGAGGAAGCAGGGGGTGGCGTAGTCTCAATAACAGGAGGCGGTGGGGGTGGGGGAGGTGGGGGTGGGGGCGCACTTGACTTTCCAGGTGCACCACCGGCGGACTCCAAACTAAAATCAGTGGCCTTCCCGCCCTAGATGTTTCGAGAAATGATGAGTGAAAGCTATGTCCAAGACCTAAAGTCCTTACTTTTGGATTCCATATTAATCCCATCTTGTGATATTCAAGAACATATTTGCGCAGCTCCTCGATGAGCGCAATATACGAACGAGCCCAGTCTACGTGCTTCTTATCCCTAACAAGAAGATGAAGATATAGCGGTTTAGGCGGGTGTGATGCTTACTTTTCCTTATATGTGCTGATTACTCTATTCGCATAGAACTCTGCAGCTTCCTTCTGCTCCTTGACGGCTTCTGCAGGGCTACTAGGCTGCGAATAGAGGTCAAAGGAAGTTGAAAAACAGGTAAGATACTTACAGCTTGTACCCATCCTACGCATCCTGCTCCATCAGATATCGTTTGGAAATGCAGAGACCACTCTCTGTTGGAGCGCGATTCGTCCTTGATCTTTGTAACGGCATTGAAAGTAGCATGGATTGGGCCCATCAGGGTTGCGAAGTCGGTATCTGACGGTTTCATGCAAGCTGTAGCACATAGCAGCACGGAACGAGTCTTCTGGAAGAGACTTGCAACGAGTTTAGCCTATCACGCGTCAAGAACCACGTAAAACGCGTCTATGATCCAGGAAGATCAAATACCTGCTCCTCCAATTTGGCTTGACCAAGGCCCTTCGTCTGTTCTAGAAACACAGAAAGCTTTCCGTTGATGATGCGTTCATCATATGCCACAATCGACGCAGGTACAGCATCCGGTGCGGCCTCTGAGGCAATGCTGCCAGCCTTGGCTTGAGGTGGTGGCGACGTTGGACGTTGAGAGATTATAGTTGATGCTGGTCTCGCAGCAGTAGCTTCTGGAAATGATAAGGCGCCACCAGACTGAACTACAGCGAGATCTTCTAATCGGGAAGTCGCGGCTTCGAGCCTGTGTATTGTTGAAGATTTGAACAATGCTCTGAAAACATCCATAGCTGACCTCTTGATAATCGTGGCCAATGAGTTGAGGCCTTGAGAACTCATTTCCACCGAGCTGAGGTATCGTGGACGGGAAGAAGAGAAGAAGGTTCAACTCATCCGCCCGCGCGATTGTGGCGACAAACAAGGATGGGGAAGTACGAAACATGGAGATAGTTAATTAATATATATTTATGTGATATGTCTATGTCTATAATTATGTTCTTGTCTGAACGGGAAAGTTGAGCTTGCATTGACATCCAAGCGGAGGCATGTGTCGTACAAACCTTTTCAGCACCCAAGGTGCGAAGGAGTCCCTCATACACAAAGTACGCGGAAGCATTGACAGGGAATGCTCTTAACATGGAAGGAGCTAACCCCCGAAAGAAACCTGCTACGCCTGCCGTGGAATAGATGTCCCGAACAACCTCTCGAACTGTTGTATTCGACGTCAACGGTGCTGCAAAAACCCGACTAAGGATAATATTGTCAGGACCCTGATCGGCGGATAATGCCCACTTACTTTTTCACGTTATCCGCTGGAATTGCCATGATCCAGAACGCAAATGAACCTAGCCCTCCACTGAGGAAATTAGCAGTCCCTTCTGACATCTATAGCGATCCTTTCGTCAGCAAATGGAATAATGGGCGGCAAAGACGACAAACCTCATATCGGGTTCCTTCCAGGCGCGCTGATCCTCTCATGAGGGCCTGAGGAGACACTTAGGGACGAGAACCATGAATTTGTTATGTATTCACCTCTATACTTATGAAGAGCCAGAAGAAGTTGGCTCGAAATGCGAGACTTCCAGCGAACCCTCGCCACAAGCCTCGTATGCCCTGAGCACGGACGACTTGCTTCATGCAATCGATTGGTCCGCTGAATTGCCTATCGGATTTTCTAGCCTGATATTGCACCTGTAGTTTTACTGGTGCGGCACTTAGTGACATTGAAGGAGGTTATGAGCATGATACTACCTTTGAGTAGCTCAACTGGCGTAGCTAGAAATGCACTAGGGCTGTTTCAGCACCATTTCGCCATAATCCTGAAACATACCTAGTCAGACCGGCGGCCAAGCCCGCAACACCGTGGCCGAGTAGGGTGAGCCTTCTCTCTGAGGATTCGCGACGAGGCACAGGTTCCGTGAAGAGACTTGAATTCTTTATTCGTAATCTATAGTTATGAAGAGATCCCAAAAGCACAGAATCTACGGCTGCCCACGCTACAGCGGGTGGGGTTACGCCCTAGAACGAGATTAGTTGCTCTTCTAGTGATAAAACAACTGTAGGACCTTGTAAAGAGCCAATGGACCCTACCAAATACTGTTCAGAGCAAGTTAAGCAGAGTTAAGGTACCCACCTCCTTCCGGATAATCTGTAAACAGCAATCCATAGCTCCTTTGTATTGACCAGGGTAAACTTGTATGCGGCTTTTGACCGTATCAAAGCTGCCAGATACCGGGCCAGTCAGCGGATGCAACACTCTGACGAAGCGGCAAAGCAAAAGATATGCACCCATGTCCTACAGCAACCTATTGATTATATTATTATAGTAGCAGAGCGACTCGCTTTCAACGCGCCTTGGTCAAGCCTTCCAAGGGAAATTCCTATCATTACTCATCGCAACAACCATGTGTATAACCGGACATACCAGAGCCTATACCAGCAAAAACACCAACAAGCCGTAGTTTAGAGGTATTTCCGTTAAGTTTTCCTATAGCATCTTCATCTTTTACCATTTGTTGGCTTTATCGGCGATACGTGTTCGAGATGGTGGTGGCTCAGCTAGTAACTTGGCCCCTCCACAACTTTCTTGCCAAGCTTATATCAATCATATGGACCCGGGTCTCAATCCTGAGATCAAAAAGACCACAGAAACACGTACATTCACCAAGCCATGCGGTTACCGCTCCGAAGAAGCGCCTCCTAATATCCTTGTGCAATCTACTCGATGTGTTCGGGAGGTAAAACAAAGAACGAAGACAAGGTTGGACGATATGCTGCCCTATAAAGCCAGAGAACGCACGAGGGAAATCTCCTGCAAGCGACCGAGCGAATTGCGGTCAAAGAGAACGCCAAAGGGCAGCGTCCTACGGCTCGACGACCTCGATGACCGCACTCTAGAGGAAGATTTGGTCGATGAGGTGGCACCATCTGTCGATTCCTCTGTCCCCACTGAGACCAAGGGTAATGATGGAAGGGCGGACAATGTAAACGTGGACACAAACTTATCGCGCGAGGTGTCTATAGAGTCATTAATCGTACATAAACGGAAAGGAAAAATGAAAGGTGAGATAAATGTATCATCTCTTGCTAGACTGACGAGGGGTGATATATTAGCCTTGATGGATGAATACGATTTTTTACCAAAACCGGGTTCGAAGGCTATAATAACACTGGAAGACGAGGACCAGGAATTTGTCGATGGCTGGGCTCCAGACTTCTACATCGAGCCAGTTTATGAAATTCGATACCCCTTATATTCGGATGTCGTTCGTACGGGTTCTCTCACACCAGAACACCCCGGTGCATCTTAACATCTCTACTGGCATGATAATCGGTAAATTATCGTATCCCCCTGTTTGTATACAGCATAGAAACTATAATCGGAATTGTATATCAACACATTTAATCACTCTGTAAACCCACAGTCACATCCTATGATCCATTTGGGATCCTTGACGAGTTCCACTCCGCGTTGTTGACAGACAGCTTCGATAGCCCTATCGTCTCGGGTTCCATCACTTAGCTTAGTCACAGTAAGTTTCTCCATCCTGGGAAACATTCCTTCCTGCACGAGCTGTTTGGCACATTCCCTTGGAAGTAATGTCAATGTAACATGCCTCGCCGGGAGTTTGGCCAAGATGTCAAGCTCCCAGGCGGATGGATGTTCCAGTGTCAACCTCTGCAGAGTTGGGATAGGTAAAGGGAAGGTTTGTGACAGATCATGTGAAGAACCATGGACGCCGCATCGAATTAGCTCGAGGATGCGCAGATTGGTAGCCCAGCGCTTTGTACTCAATCCGCGAGCTACGATGTCTGCTGTTATAGCTTGGCAGTTTTGCAGGGATAACACTTGTAGGGTATCTGTGCATGCCCATGGCGTATCCTCTTGAAGGATTTGGAAGCATCGTGGGCCTATCCAGGATCGCACGAGCAAGGTGGAGAGACGTGGCATATGGTCACGAACCGTTGTGAATGCCTCTGCACTAGCAAAGCTATCTCCGTCAAACACGAAAGATGTGAGGTTCTTCCCATTAAACTTAGTCAGGGCACATATCAGGTCATCCGAAAGCCCATGCACGACGTCTGAAGCGTTATCGCGAGTTCGGGACGTTTCTTCGATCAAACGAAAATGGCGCACTTCATGAAAATCCCTGAGGGCATACGTCAAATTGGGCAGCGATACAGTTTTGTCACAGGGCGCAAGGACGTCAAGTTCTCGTACAGATGGCAATTTGGAAATAAGGATGGCCATCCGAACGTCGAGATCGTGAATATGAGTATCGCTGGGGATGTCTTGTACCTTCATGTTGATACGAAGATCGAGTCGCAGCGTGCGGACATGTCGCCCGTGTATATCTGCCAGTTCATTGACAGTCGGCACGTGTAAACCGTCGATTTTCGTTTGTAGTTCTGTGAACATCTGAGGTTGAACAAGTGGCGCAAGGCGCTTGCATGTACTGCTCTCATGTTCAATACGCATTTGAACAAGTGGGAACACTGGACTAACCGGCGTATGGCGCTGAGGGTCACGAATTTCTTCCGAAATGTAGGTCCCTCAATCAATTGAAATATCTCAATCAAAATGTCATCCGGTAATTCAAGAAATTGCATCTTGTTATTGCACAATCTCCGCAATCAAGGCACAGAATTGATATCCTGGTTTCCAGCCTAAAGAAAGTGAGGATCAGTATTTGCGCAACAGATAATCAAGATGGGGTGGAAGTAAAGATGTATGTCATATGGTTGAAGACATATTTTCAACAACGTCTCAAGAATTGAAAACTCTCAGAGACTCGGAGTCTGATTAAAACGGTAATCATGCGAGGCAAATAGATGAATAAGGGGCTGATGTTGAAATCGACAAACCTAGAATATTACCATACATACACAATTCGCTTGACAAGCACGGTGGCGGGATCGAATCCGGCCGTTGAGATAATTGCAGACAAAAAGTGCATTCCTAAAACATAGTCAGCAACGATTTGAAAGAGATCAAGAGATAGATTTGTCAGAAATTTGGGTATATAGGATACACTCATCGACAGCTAAGCTGTCTCTAAGTAGCGATTCTAACTGATCTCTCGTCCTCCTCTCAAGTTAGAGCATCGATACTCACAATGATTTAAACTGATTACAGCGTGGCGCTGATTTCGACACAAATGAGGAAAGGGATAAGGTACTTTCACCACATTTTACCGAACAATGTTATTTACACGGTACTGATCCCTTTGATCAACATTTCAAACAATGCGTCATCATCCAGTTCTTTGAGTAAATTTTCCTGGGAGGATCGCACCTCCTGTTGATTCGACATGTTTTGTCCTTTGTCGATCAGAGGCTGTTGTTCAACATCCTTTATTCCTCTATTCTTTTCTACTCCTAGAGGTGCGAGAATTCCAGTTCCTCTCTCAAAGATATTCGGATCCAGCTCAAATTTCCAAGGGTCATCGTCACTCCATGGAAGCGTGGTGGTTTTTTGGTTTGATTCGGTTTCCTTTTTATCGACATGCCACTGCACATCATCGCTAGACGCGGGAAGGAACAAACCTTGATTAGGCCGGCCGACATGAGTGACTTTATCTTTGCCTGTGTGGGCATCCAATCGGGAGCTTGGGTGTATGAGTTCCGAGTACGTGAGTGCAGGAGATAGCGAACACAATGATAAATCGATCTCGGTGATGGCTTCCTCAGAACGGAAGTTGGGTTGTGGTTCCAAACTGTGTCCAGGACGGCGACGTTTGCGAGGTGGACCTTCATCACTTTCTCGTTTCCTTTTTTCGGTTATACCAGGAACAACTTGCTGTGATTTGAGGATGGAGAGCGGAACTGCCGCCATAACGTCTTCCATTTCCGTGTCAGAAAACCCGTCCTGTGATGCTTGCGGCTTCTTCACTTGTCCACCATGCTTCTTCTTCACTGAATCTCTGAGGAGCTTGTCGAGCTCATCTGAATCATCGCCAGAGCTGTTTGCTTCAGCCCCGAAGCTTTTGGGTTTCATCGTTACGCGTGAAGAGTCACTAAACGTTGTTTTGGTCTCTATCTGATCATGAAAGCTGTTGAAAGCGTTCAATAACGACACAGGATGGGTCGAGGTATCCGAAGCTTCGAGATTGGTGTTCACTTTGCTGTGAGCCGCAGGCGCAAAGGACTTGATGGATGGCGCCTTTCTAACGACTGGAGGCTTAGCAAGGCCTTCTTTGCAGCTACAATCAGTCAGAAATGGTGTTAGTATGACCGAGGGATTAATTCCGACCAGCGATGGTGGCAATCTTTCTTGTCTTTACAGCGGTGGTTGCATCTGACACAGAAAATAAGCATGGCACTCCGGTAAAAGTGAGAACTTACGCGTAGTTTCCGTTGGATAGGGTCTGTACTCCATTGGTTGGGCGCGTCTTGGCCGAATGGTTGCCAGCCCCTGAATAAAGTTGATCGGGCACCACTAAGCAGGATAGGATATCCTACCACTCCTCATTCTATAAAGATTGTTGTCACTGTTGTTGTGACTTGATATATCGATGATCTCTTCCTGGTGCCATGTTTCAGCATCTGTATTTGTTGGACAGTTAAGCAATCACACCTTCTCTTCCTTAAGAACTGGTCGGGTATCTGGGACCGGATACTGATCGGGTGACAAGAATGGCTTGTAAGAAAGAGTCCTTGCTAATCCTGCGATGTCATTCTGATAGAGTAATTTCACCGACTAGTATCCCATGAATCATTGCTCATTGCGGAGCGTACCGGGGAGATATGAACCTCGATAACTTCTGACGGTTTGGAAAGATTGACCACAACGGTAAAGAACTTCTCTTCCCGTAGCAATGCTCTGACACTACTCCCGTTAGTACAATGAACGACCGAGAAGGGATCGAAAAGAAAAATCTCACGTGATTCGACGATAGTCCACCAGCTCGCCAGTAGATAGACACGTGAGAACAGATGCTGTTCCAAACGGAGTCTTGGTTTTGGATCCTGTTTCCTCCTCACAAGTGGCAGAGCAACCGATCTGGAGGGACACAATGACTGGAGTCTTACCATCTTTCGATGGTTTCGTATCAACTTCTTCCACAGAGAGCGTGAAACGAGGTAACGAGTTAACCATGGAAAGGGTTTTCCTGCCAAAAGGTGCCTTCCGATTCAACCACTGCAGAGCATGAAGACACAGTTGCGCTTCGAAGATAGATCTTACCGTGTCAATCTGGTGAGGCTTGAGATTAGCGAACTTGTCCAACGATGTGATACCGTGCATGCCAAAGATCTAATGTGATGAGAGAAAATCACGAGAGATAAACTCCAGCCATGCCTGCATTCTGAAAAGTAGATGAACCTGAGTAACGGATCTGGTAACATACAGATCAACTTACGCTTTCTCTCCAATGCCTTCCAGCTGACGCAATACTGTAGGGCGGTCTTCCCATCCTTTTGCTTTCAGGCTCCGATATCTAAGGAGAGTATTAATGAGTATATAACGATTAACACTGATCACATACAGCTCCAGTGATGTTTTGAGAAGACTACCTGCTCCGCGGGATACAGCGGCTTCAATAACGCAGCTCATCAATCGTATCGCGTGCTTATACACGCGAGTGGCCTCCAATGGTAGGATACTGTCACGGTTCTGGTATTCAGTGGCCCCTAGGGAGATGTTTCCAAGTATGGCCTGAAGCGGTATAAAGATTATAAGTCACGGTGGTTCCTCGTCACCCATTACCTGCAACAGTATGTAAACCTTCTCGTGCGCCCTTTCAACCTTCTTCAAACCGAATCGAATATCGGAGTGTTGGCATAGTTTGTTGTATACCTGTTTATGCTCCTTGTTTGCATCTGGGACGGTAAAGGACAGGATTGTTCTTACCGAACGCTCCCCTTGTCTGAGACGAACTTCTTTGTATCTTTAGCGAGATATAGATTAGCTACGAAAGCGTGTGACATGACAATACGACAGACTCGTCAGCTTGCGAGAGTGCTAGAAGCTAAGGCATCCGAACGTGAGTTTCATGACGCAGCCAACACCATAAAACGCACCACATCCTTCTTCGTAGCCAGTTCAGGAATTTCGATGATCAGTTTCATAGAAGGTCGCTTCACGTATAACCTAGATGCAAGGTTCCCGAAAGCTGTGGCGTTAACGAGCCCTTCTTTGTACTCTATCATCTGACTTGACGTTAGGTTCGCAAGGGTTTGTTCAACTAGGTTGTCAAAGTAAGCTTCCCAGCCTCCTGCAGGTATGCCACTGAGGAATCCATAGTAAACCGGATTAACTTGTATACGGCGATAGAAGAAGGTATTCTTGATCCACTCTCGTCCGGATTTGACATCACCAACTGTGCCTAAGACAATCTCGGAGTTTAAATGTTCCGCCAGGGATAAATGCAGAGACGACTCAATGACAGTCGAGGCTTGTGTCAACTTTTCATACTTTTGCCTCTGCTCTAGGTCGCAGAGGATCACGGCAACACCTTCTTTGTCTAGATTTTATCAGTGGCAAAAATTCCATGCGTCATGGGGAGACAGACCGAATTGAGGACGTCCCTAAAAATGCTCAATTATTCCCAGAGATGACGTCGAATCCATGAAACTTACGGCGCGACCCATCATTTGTAAGACGTCTAGGTCCGAGTACTCCCTGGTCTTGGATCCATCCCAAAGCTCTACGCCTTTGATGATGACGGTGCGACAAGGAAGATTAACGCCCACGGCCAAAGTGGAGGTTGCAACAACTATGAAGAGCTTCCCGGTTAGGAAACGATCCTCGATCAGTCGTCGGTCTTCTGGACTCAATCCAGCGTGATGAATGGCGACACCGAACGAGACAAGTTCTTGGAATCGGTGTCATTAGACGTTTATCTTGGAGTTAAAACTCACCAGCGAGATCTGAATGCATCTTCGGCCATTCCTGTCTGTATATTAATGAGTACCATCATTCTGGATCGATTTGGATGGGTGTACTTGATAGGTTTCCAAGGTAAGACCGCATGTTTAGTTTGCATCTCCTTGTAATCCTTGACGATACGCTGAGCAGTAGCAACAGCTCCTAGAAGATTGGTCTAAAAGGGGGCAAACCATCTAGTATGGTTCGGTACCTTTTCGGGTCGCGCAGAAAATTAACGTCGGCTTTGCGTCACAGTATTTCTGAAGTGCTCCAAAAACTTTCCCGTCGAGGGTACGATCAAATTGGAACGAACTGGCATTGTTGCGTCGATATCCTTGAACATGCTGAGTCAACTTGCATGGGCGATATTCATTACCAAACTGTGTGATTGTTAGAAACGGAGAGGGAGAGAATAATTAATTTGGTGGACTGTACCTTCAAACATATTGCGCTCTCTCCGCCATCTCTAGGTCCAATCCAGGTTGCAATATCGGAAGCGTTAGGCACAGTAGCCGAGACAAGAATAAAACGAGACTTGGCTCGCATTTTCATTCGCGACAAGCCAGCCTCCAGCGTACTTCCTCTCTCTTCCCCAAGAATGTGAACCTCGTCCACGCATAGACTTGGGAAAGATGAGCTGGATGCAGTACTCGTGAGAGGACCTACAGGTCGATAGATTCGAACATGCTTTGGTGGTCATTCCTATCAGTAGATTGTCAACGACAAAGACAATCAATACAACAGGGACGTACCAGTTTCGCGAGAGGCTATCGAGCTTCTCGGGCTGCTAAAAATTAGCACTCTTACCATATAGGAAACCCCATCTCACGGTTGTAAGGCTATAGACTGAGTTATCGTTTTCATGTGATGTGATGATAAAAGGCTCACATGATCCGTGCGTTCTTAGCATCCGCCCATGCTCCCTTTCCATATGAAGCTGTGTCTCCAGTAAGTTCGAAGCCTGTAGGTCGCATAAACAAATATCCAAAGTAGTTTATGGAACCGCCGACATTTTACTCCTATTGGTTCGTACTTTTCTGACCATTGACGGCATTTCTCAGCGCAAAGAGCCTGCAATGGAGATTGTCTTTGACTAAGAGCAGTGAACTTTGTTTGGCTACTGACCTTCGTTGGGGCTATGTAAATGCATTTGGAGTCACCTTGAGGACTGTTTATGAGCATTTTCACTATGGCCAATTCGAAGATGACTGTCTTCCCGCTTCCAGTTGGAGCGGAGACCACGACGTTCTCCTGGCTCTGAAAAACTGACGGAAAACATGCGCTTTGGACGGCATTGAAAACATCGAAAGGGAATAGTGACGTGTACGTATGGGCTGCTGGCAGGTCAACGCAGAGGGTCACTGGAATAAGGCATGGGACGTACGCAAAGCTGACGTAAGCACGAGTCGGGGCTGCTTCGAGTTCGTAGCATGCCGAATTTGGCGATATTCTTGATACGCGGAAAGTCCCTGAAGGGGCACGAAGGTTCCCACCGACTTGACACCAATTGGGCTCGATGCGGCACGTCCTGAAGATCTCTGCATTCCATGACGCCCACCGGAAGTAGTCGTCGCAGTAGGAGCTCTTGGAACATTTACAGGATTATCATATCGACTGAGAAACGTAGCATCGTTATTCACGAACTCTCGTGAGAGCTCAACGTTGGAGCGTGTGGTAGATGAGTTCCCAATGTCATTGTATTCATATAATTGAGGCGCATAGTCGTTTTGTGATGGTGCGACAGAGCCAAAATAAGCCGTTGCTGACGGGGAAGACACGGCTGAAGGAGGGGACGATCCTGGAGAAATGCGCGTCAACAACGCGTTCAACACGCGTAAATATATCCCCAATGAGTATTTCTGTAGAAAATAAGCGAGGAAAACGAACGTTGGGGTGACAGATAAAGGTTCGCCTCGTCATACAACGTCCCAATTGTACCAGCGAGCTCGTCCTCGTAATAAGCCTGCTGGTAAGCATCTAGATTGTCGAAGTAGTCCTCAAAAGTTTCTTGCCCAGAATCCATGGTGATGGAGGGAAGCAAGTTGAGGCTGACATCTTGGGCGTGACCACCACAGTCACGTAATAAGAGAATTAACGATAACTGTCGAAAGAATATACTATTATGGTTTATACCAAACAGTATATTGTCCTGTAATCTACGAGGTTTCTCCTTTGGTCATCTAATAATGGTTCGCCAATCGCCAACCTCTTCAACGCTCGAACGTAACGTCGGAAGATAGAGGTGAGCATTCCGCGTTGATTGAATCCGTCCCCCTGGCGCCAGGCATCGACTTCCCACGCACAGATGTCGGAAACGAGATGGAGGAAATAGGGTGTCTTATTAACCATAATGGGCCTTGCTCCGTTTTGCATATAAGGGGCTCTCAGGACGACGGCCTTTGGTGTTGCGTCTCACCGAACCGAGTGCTAAGCCAGGACTAGGGCCCTACACCCTGCAATAAACAATGGAAATAGTCTCTCTTGTAGAACGGCCACTCGAAGTTGGGGCAGCAGTCATATCTCTCTCTCTCTTGGGCTATCTTTCTGCTCGTGCTGTTTATCGCAAGCAAAGCTACAGTACAGATTCAAGCAGCCAATATCCCCTTCCTCCAGGTCCACCTAGCGATTTTCTCATTGGAAGTGCGCGATATTTCCCAAGTTCGAATCTCTGGGGATGCTTTTGTAAATGGCAGAATTCATTCGGTATACCTCTCTAGATGTTAATGAAACTATTCTAACGATCAAACTCACAGGAGACATTGTTTATGCACGTCTCCCTGGAACTTCATTTGTAATGATTAACTCTCAAGAAGTGTGCCAAGAAGTCTTATCCAAACAGACAAATAAAACTAGTGGAAGAGATGCTGGATATATGTTCACAACCGTGTAAGTATATTTAATCACCATGAACTACAATTGAGATATAGATAGGATGAAACTAGGTTGGCTACTTTCAATGATCCAACCGGGCATTCGTCACACCAATCAGCGGAGGATGATTCGTAAGGCGATTGGACCGGCCGCGTGAGTAGACCAAACCATTCTGCATCGAAATTTAACTCATACAAAATCTAGAATAGGTAGCCATGATTCACATCTTGAGCAGATTGGCAACGACCTTGCTCTGCAGCTTGCGGAGTTCCAGGGATATGTGCCCAATTTGGTCCAAAAGTTTGTCAAATTGCTCGTAAACGATTGTTGTTGACCCATATCTCTAGCGTTATGAGTCGTGTCATCGTCGAGATTACATATGGAAGAGAGATTTGGAAACGAGCAGGAGAAGAACTCGCAACAAATAATCATGAACTCATGCATCTATCAGAGATAGGCCTTTTCAACTTCTGGTCTGTCAATTTCCTTCACTTTTGTCAGTATCTTTTTCAGTTATCTCTCGGACGACCCTGACTTAATTGTAAGCAGTACGATACGTTCCAAGTTGGGTGCCAGGCGCCACATTCAAGTAATGACACTCGCGAGATACTGTGTCAGCCAACTCACTCTCTGTTAGACGTGTCGGAGAACGCACCGCCTGGCTTTCTGACTTCGTCAGATACAGGCCTTTCGAGATGGCCACGGAGCTCCATGCATGTACCGTTTATACCCTGTAAAACATTGACCTGAATCTTGGTTCCAGGGTCTCGGACGAATTGGTCACTGCATGGCTTCAGAACTATTGGATGAATTCGGGCCAGACGAAGATGTGCGGGACGCCCTCGGCATGCTGTATCAAGGTAGGTGGCTGACTCTATCTTATAGTCTTTCGTTACATCTGATTCGACTTATCATAGCTGGATCTGACACCGTAGGAGACAATGCAATGTGGCCGACTCTGATTGTTAACAGGATTATTAGACTAGTGGGGCTATCAGCGCGTTCCTACACAACATGTTTCTCTTCCCCGATGTAGCGGATCGAATCTTCCTTGAAATACGTCATGTCACTCAAGGGAAACGGTTGCTGCAGATTGCAGATCGCTCCTCGCTTCCGTTTACTGAGGCGGTATGGAAAGAATCGCTAAGGTGGAATCCCTTTTTTACTTTGGGTGAGTTCCACTTGAACATCTTGCATACAACCACTCATAACAAACGAAATTTTAGGCGTACCGCATGTCAACAACGAGGACGTGGTGGTCAATGGCGTTCGGATTCCCAAGGGTTCTGTAATTGGGCAAAATATTGGTATGGGAATCCTTGGATTGTCCTTCTCCTGTTGACGATAATCCCCTACAGGCTTTATGCTCATCGACCCTAAAGTCTGGGGAGATCCTGAAGTTTTTCGGCCGGAGAGGTTTCTCGATTCCGACGCAGGATCATCCATTCCCAATCCAAACTTCATGTTTGGGTTTGGTGCAAGGTGATCCTCTTCTTTCCTTGGATTTCGTGCCCGATCTTACTCGGTGACAGGGCTTGTCCGGGTATGTATCTGGCTGACAAGGCCGGATTCCATTTTGCGGTAATGACGGTTTCTTTCTTCAATATTATGCCACTGGAAGGTAAACAGCGACCCGATCCCGCGAATGCGCAGTATACAGATATGCCTCTTCGGTATGTACGATCCATTTTTTTCACGAAGGCATGTCTAAAAACAGACGAATAGATCACCCAAAGATTTCTACGCCCGATTCACTCCGCGTGACCAGCAAGCAGAATACCTACTCAAGACCCTTTCGCTTGAGGCATGATAGTAAATGTCTGAAGTTGATATAAACGTGCCACTCATAAATATATTTCGAGTGTATTACATATTCGAGCACGGCGATCATGTCAATATTTGAAGAGAACGGATTAAAAACGAGTGCGAATGAAGCACTATTCGATATACTAATCCAGCGTCTTCGTTGTTCTCGACCTCGCGGTCCGGTATGCCTAGCTCACAAAACTAACTTGATCTCCACCGCCATACACCGAATCGCCCCAGCACGGTAATACTGATAACGAGTTGAAAACCACCGGATTCAAACCAAGCATCTCAATCTTTTACGTACGTAATTTGATGTCGGCTCTGGCTGTCTCTCGCCAGCCTGAAGGGTGATCAATTGGAAGCAACTGAGATAGTTGCTCTGTACCCTCCCCCTAGTTCTATTCACCGGAGGGATTAACGTTAAATATGATATTTCCCTTGCTCGGGTTTCAAATTTGCAAAATGCTCTGGGCTCTCCCCCTCAGAGGGCCAATCGGCTTTCTAGAGTTGTGGAACCAACGTGACGCGTCAGATGAAAGGGAACTGCACCCAAGATGACAGGCAGCAAGAGCTATCTGCACATATAAAGGCCCCGAGTCGGATTTTTGATATTTCTTGTCATTCATGATGATGATTGAGTCCCTCTCTCAAGTAGCAAAGCGACCGTTCGACCTCGGCGTGGCAATATTCTCTCTATCGCTGCTTGGATATATCTCATTTCGTGCAATCTATCTCAGACGAGACACAAGAAAGGGGATAGCCAGTCAGTATCCCCTTCCCCCTGGCCCACCTCGTGACTTCCTTATTGGGAGTATGCGATACTTCCCAACCTCAAATCTATGGAAAGGCTTTTGCGAATGGCAAAGGTCCTATGGTACACTATTATTGTCAATGTTTGTCGAACTTACTGATGACCATGATTCCTATAGGCGATATCGTTTATGCCCACCTTCCAGGACTCTCATTTGTCATGCTCAATTCTTATGAAATGTGTCAAGAGCTATTATCGAAGAGGACCAGCGGAACCAGTGGTAGGGATGCCGGATATATGGCTATGACTGTGTACGCATCTATCCTTTACTTGACGTGTTACTTAATGACTCTGCGTATGCACTCGATCTCTGATATACCTGAAATAAATAGGATGAAACTGAACTGGATGCTCTCGTTGATCCAACCTGGCGTTCACCATTCGAACCAGCGCAAAATGATTCGAAGAGGGATCGGCCCTTCCACGTAATCTGTTTCTGTTTCACCTAAAATTAGCGTCTAACGAATCGAGGTTTTAGGATTGGTAGCTATGACCCGCGTGTTGAGCGTATTACTCGTGATTTCATGCTGAGACTTGCAAAAACACAAGGATATGTCCCAGACATAGTAATGGAGTGCGCAAGAGTTCCATCTAACAACGTATCACTCCTAAATTGCTGCTGACTCGATTCTCCCTAGAGCTATGAGTCAGGTCATTATAGAGGTGGCCTATGGCGAAGAAATATGGAAGCGTTCAGGAAAGATGCTATCGGACTACAATCACGAAATCATGCACCTGGCTGAAATAGGGTTGTTCAATGTTTGGGCGGTTGACTTTGTTCACATCTGTCGGTATATCGGTTCCATTCTCCTGCAATTGTCTAATTCCTTATAGTACGATTTATCCCGAGTTGGGTACCAGGTGCCGCATTCAAGTAGTCATATCTATTGCATACCATAGACGAGTATTCACAACCCGCTAGACGTATTGGAGAACGATCTACTTGGCTCTCCGATTTCATCAGGTACAAGCCTTTTGAAATGGTTAAAGAACTCTACGTACGTGCTATGTCTAGTATACTACTACCACCAACTACTAATTTTCTTTTTCTTCAAGAGTTCGGGCCAGATTGGTCAGTCCATGGCCTCAGATCTGTTGGAAGATTTTGGACCAAATGGAGACGTGCAGGATGCCCTAGCAGTTCTTTATACAGGCAAGCCATTTGGTTCATCTCCTCGTAGTGTATATCTTATATCTGAATTGTTGCCCAACAGCCGGATCCGAGACGGTGTGTATGTGATCTCGTCTCTGCTCAGGAATCATGACAACATTATTAGACCAGAGGCGCTATTAGCTCATTTCTATATAATATCTTCCTTTTCCCTGAGGTGGCAGACAAAGTATTTCAGGAGATTCAGCATGTCACCAACGGGCAACGGCTATTACACATTTCGGATCGCCCTTCACTTACATACACTGAGGCGGTGTGGAAGGAATCGATCAGATGGAAACCGTTCTTTACTCTCGGTAAGTACTCACAGGCACGACTACGGTTCAATAACATGGTTGTAGGTATTCCACATGTCAATAGTGAGGAGGAAATCATCCAAGGATTTCGAATACCCAAAGGGACTGTGATTGGGCAGAATATCGGTACCGTAATCTAAACTATGCCACTTCAGCGAGTTAACAGCTCCCGTCAGGCTTCATGCTCATCGATCCGAAGGTCTGGGGAGATCCTGAAATATTTCGGCCGGAAAGATTCCTGTCTCAGAGCAACAATGGCGCTGAAGCCTGTTTACCCAATCCATCAATAGTCGTATTCGGGTTTGGATCTCGGTACGTTTCCTTTCTTCCATTTGTATGCACCTAATAACAGTGAACGAAAGGATATGCCCTGGCATGCAATTGGCTGACCGAGCCGGGTTTCATATTGCAGCCACAATGGCATCTCTCTACCACATCCTGCCGTTGGATGGCAAAGAGCGACCTGACCCGGCAATGGCAGCGTACACGGACATGCCAATTCGGTACTATGCATTCCACTCTTTATAGAACTATGACTGACCCAGAAACTTGTAGAGTACCTGCCGACTTCCACGCCACGTTTGCCCCTCGTGATCCGAAAGCTGCATACCTTCTGAAGACCCTTTCGCTTGATGGATGATAATCCACTATGATCCATAAATTTGTACATAATGTCAGTTGACCACTCTCCATTGATTTAAGCCGGTTCAACTTGTAGACCCAGAATAATGTCAACGAGCTTACCTTGTTTGGAACTGGGGTACCAGGTGGACGAGCCCATCGATTGTCTGTCACGACTCTCCACATATACCTCGTATGCGGTCGTGGGTTCCATCTCTCGATTCCATTTCCTGCCCCGACCATTGGTCCAATGGATTCAACAAGTGTCTCTAGTACGACGATGGGTATCCTCCTCAATGAGGCGACCGAGCGACCATTTCAAACCGGCTTACTGACCATATCATTAACTATACTTGGATATATTTCCTTTCGAGGGCTCTTTCGCAATGGTAGCAATGCCGATGAGGAGACACTATCGAAAAGAAAGTACCCTCTCCCTCCAGGCCCACCTCGCGACTTTCTTATCGGAAGCTTACGACATTTTCCAAGTTCTCGCATTTGGGAAAAGGTTACCGAATGGCAGGAACTTTACGGTAAGGCCTCTTTGCCTTTTGTTGGAAATGCGCGTTGTAACGGGCAACATGATTATAGGCGATGTGGTCCATGTAGCTCTCCCAGGAATTTCATTGGTCATCCTCAGCTCCTACGAGCTCTCCCAGGAGTTGCTCTCAAAGCGTACCAACGTTACGGGGGGTAGGGCGGCAGGATACATGGTCACAGACGTGTATGTTTCATTTGAATATGGAACAACTATCGTGTAACTAAACCTAACGTCATTTTGTGGAACGAGCAGAATGGGACTTTCATGGTCGCTAGCCTTTATGCAGCCTGGTCCTCATCACTCAAATCAACGAAAGATGCTTCGAAAGGCAATCGGGCCTGCCCGGTAAATGGGGTCCGTCACTTCTTTACTCAATATCTGACATTTCTTTTAGCGTCAGCAGTCATGATCCTCGAATTGAGCAAATGACCAACGACCTGATGCTAAAGTTCTTTAATTTCCAAGGATATGTACCTACGGTGGTGACGAAGTTGAGCGATTTCCTTTATATATGGAAGTTTGAATGTGTAGGGCCTCTGCTAACATTGCCCATTTAGCGCCGTGAGCAAACTTATCATTGATCTGACGTACGGCGAAGCAGTGCGCGAGGAAATGGGAGATGAGTTGACCAACAGTAATCAAGAGATCATGCAGCTGGCAGAATATGCCCTTTTCAATGCTTGGATCGTTGACTTCCTTCACTTCCGTGGGTGAAATATTGGTAATTAACCATCTCATACTAATGAGGATGCATAGTACGATTTATTCCAAGCTGGTTTCCGGGCGCTAATTTCAAGTAATGTCGCTCTTCGGAATATCCTAGATTGTAGCACTTACATTTTCTTAGGCGGATTGGTGATAGATCGATTAAACTTTCAGATTACATCAGATTTGCGCCATTCAAAGTGATCCAAGAACTCCATGTGGGCTGTTTTATCTTTGACCTGTACCCAGTGCTGAAAATTTGGCCCACATAGAACTCTGGGAAACTGGGCCATTCAATTGCGACAGATCTACTCGGTGGATTTGGACCCAATGAGGACACACAAGATGCCCTCGCTGTCCTAAATACAGGTTAGGGCTCTTCTGCGCTCATAACTATACTCAACTAATAAACATTTGACATTGCAGCTGGATCCGATACGGTGTGGACCATGACTAGTCTCCTCGATCGTACTGATCAATTCCACATCATAGACCACTGCGGCAATTTGCGCCTTTCTGCACGCTATGTTCCTCTTTCCCGCTATTGCAGACAAGGTCTTTGACGAAATCCAACGAGTGACGCATGGACAAAGATTGTTACATATCAAAGAACGCGGCCAGCTCCCCTTTACCGAAGCTGTGTGGAAGGAATCTATGAGATGGAACCCATTTATCCCTCTTGGTGGGTTTTACCGTTATCGTTTCGGGGTTCATTGATCTCACTGGCCTTCTATCTGGGACATCGTAGGGGTGCCTCATGTGAGCAGTCAAGACGAGGTAATTGATGGATATTGGATCCCTAAAGGCTCCATGATAGGCCAGAACTTTGGTGAGAGGGTTCACTATAACACGTTGTTTCTGGTAAACCGTAATGTCTAACCGGAAACAACACTATAGGTGTGATGCTAATGAACCCTAAGATATGGGGAGATCCAGAGGTATTCCGGCCGGAGAGATTCCTCAATAAAGGAGACAATGGTATGGGACAAGGTCCCTTGAACCCTATTGACGTGATTTTTGGTTATGGGATACGGTATGGTGGTTTATCTTTCAGGGGAGAGGTTTCCCCTGATCTATTGGATTGCAGCATTTGTCCTGGCATGTACTTGGCTAGTCGCACAGGGTTCCATATCGCCGCCACTACAGCTTCCCTTTTCAATATCCTTCCCTTGGAAGGTGAATCACGGCCTGATCCATCCGTGGTGGAGTACACGGATATAGCATTCCGGTGTGTCCTTTCTATGCGCTGTCTGTTGAGAAATTTACTTTCTTCAGATTGCCGGTCAAGTTACACTGTCGATTTGTTCCTCGAGACGAAAGAGCAGTACACCTCCTGAAAACAATGTCGCTTTCCAAGTAGGACATCAACGGGAGATTTGAGTTATCACTGTGGCGGCTATTATGACTGTGCGTCTAATAGCCCACTATGGGTAAAACAGGGACAATGGTGCCGTATGAGGTAGATGTTGGAATATTATGCTCGCTTCCGAGCTATCCACTGGCTCAATTAAGCTTCCTGCGAAAGAATTGTTGAGAGGCTGCCAGCTAACTGGATGACACCTCCCAAGAACCCTTTATCCTCCAATTCTTTTGGCGTTCTGGTGCTTATACTTGCCCATAGTCTTATAAGCTCTTGTTTACCTTTTCCTCACTCGCGGTTGGACCGCCATTCTATCATGAAATTGACGATCGAGAGAAAACCAGACCTAATCTTTATAGTTCACAGCTGTCGGGAATCGCGCATCCTCGCGATATATACGCCTTTTGTGTGGATTTTACTCCTCGCCCACGTATGGTCCCAAGTTATAAACAAGCACGGGATTGGTATAAGGGTGGCAGCAACACCTTACGCGCTTCCGCATCTAATACACCTGTCGTGGGCCAAGCAGTATTGACGGCTGGAAGTGCACCTCTCTTGATCTTTATGTCCGTTCCCGTGTCAATAGGAATGTCTCGATTAGCCAAGTTCGAACAAAATCCAAAACCCTTGACTGATAATTACGAAAGGAGGCTGCCAGCAGAGCTTGAGTCATTCATTCTGGATCAAATATGGAACGACAAACCGACTCTCAAAATATGCTCCCTTGTCTGCAAAGCATGGCAGTATATGGTTCGGCGAGATCTATTCAGCGAATTCGCCATCAAATACCGCGACGGATTCAACCTCGGCCCCAGTATTCGACATAGAAAAAGTATAATACATAGAATTTTGCCTCGGAGACTGAACCCTTCATCTTCGATTACCATTTGGGGCGCCATTATCGAGTTTTTGAGGTCGAATAAACCTCTCGCCAGTTGCATTACCGTTCTTCGGCTAGTAGACACATCTAGTCGTCTCACTCGCCCAACTCCAAAGTTTTGGTCGCTCATCGTTTCCCTCTTACCGAGTCTCAGAAGAGTGAGATTCGAATGGTGGAGATGGGAAAAATTGAATAACTTCATTGACTCGAGATCACTGGAACTACTGGTCAGTGTTCCTATCATTCATCTCGTTTGCATATCGTTTAAGTCGTATAACGATTTTGCTTTATTCATTCAAAACCGGAGATGCAATCGCTCTCTCCTTATGGAGCACGTATACTGGGATAATAGCTGGGCAACCCATTCAATGAATAAACTCGCGTATCCCCCTTCGTTGCAGGTCCATCTGCATACGATTATTCCTGATAACTTCAAGTCTTGGTTGAATTACCCCGACCAATTCAAGAATATAACGAGCCTTGTCCTCAGGAGGCTCCATGATTACGGTCAATGCTCAATCAATTGTCATTTACTACACATTGCCACCGACATCGTAGCACAGTGTCCCAGACTTTCATTCCTGGGACTTGGGTTCGGCTCCGGTTTCTTCCTACAAGACTGTGATGGTGGTATGTGTCCAAATGAAACGTCAGAAGGACACCAATTAAGACATTTATAGATTTCATTGATCTTTCTCCTTGCTTCCACCTCCGCGAACTTGCAATTTACGACTTACGGACAGCACCAGGTCGAGAATTTAGCTTCATACTCTCTATTCTTAATCGAATACCATCTCCTGGAGCTCTAGAACAGTTATCCCTACGATTCGTCGATCCAGATGGGGCAATTGACGGTAATTTTCCTTCGTCCACTTTGGATGATTTACTCTGCGGTTCCCTCTTTCTCCGGCTACGAAAGGTTCGATTAATAAAGGAATGCTTTTTTGATCCGTCTTCGAGCCTCGAGGTGTTTGCAAATGTCCTTCCAAGGCTGCGAAGGGAGAGCAGAATCGAAAGCTTCGTTGATTTCTCGGCTGTTCAGGTATAACAATGAAACCCATCATGATAGATCTATATATATCTCAACTACATCCCTACTGGTCTCAAAGCAGTTTCAGTTGAGACAGTAGTTTAACTCAATCAACTCAGATCCGATCTATCGTTTGTCCTTGGAACGTACAAACCACCTGAACCTTTTCCCTAACCTCAGAATGGCCGCTAGTTTACTTGACGATGATGGAGATTTAACCCCTGCTGTCAGTATCAGAACCGATTATGTTCCCAAACTTGCTGCGGTACAGGCTTTAAGGGGACCAAGCTAATGGTGCGGCGAGAACTGACAATAAATTCAATATTTAGCTCGAAGGTTCATAGCTTCGCATTCTGAGCCCTAAATGGAATTCTGATCAAGTCTAATCAGCTTCTCTCGCTCACATCTTTGCAAAATACTGCACTCCGGCCCTCAACCTCGAGGATAGACCTCCAGGCCATCTCTTAGTACCTATTCCAGGCTCTTTCTGGACCGAAGAGGCTCTGGATAAGTGGGCTATTGACACTAACGGCCAACCCTTGCCACCCGAATCAAAGGAGGATATCATCGAGAATTTAGATGTGAACGAGGATAATTGCTTGCTGTGAGTGGATGCTACAAAACAACCAAAATGACCTGATTCAGAATTGAATGATAGTTTGGGAGGTTTCCTGCAGCTATATGCTCTGCAAACCGTGAGTAGGCTGCGAACTACGTATGGCGACATTCCTAAGCGTCTCTTGACAGTCAAACGACGAGAACGAGACTTGGAGAGACCTGGAGAAGCACGGGTTCGATCGATCTCTTCAACTTCGAACATAGATAGAAGATGAAGTGGCTGGGCATTTTGGATATGAAAATACGGTGTTCCCCAATACACTGCGCACCGATAGATATGAAACTTCTACCCCATCGTCGGTTCTCTGACATGTCGTCTTGCTTCTCTTTCTTCCGCCCGCCTTCTCACTTCCCAACCAATCTTCTCAACTGCAAGGAAATCTCGTCGAATGGTTTTTAACGGGCTTGTGGATGAACTATCACCGGTTGTACCTCGCAGGACCTCCGATGCACGGGCGATCTGATATAACCTTAGTCAATTCCGATATAGGAGGGTTAGGCAACCGACCTTGTTTGTCATCGAATCACTAAGCTTGAGTGCTTTGACTTGGTCCAAATATATACGCAGCTTCGAATCGAGAATAAGGGAGCTCTGGAGATGGCGAAGTAGGTGAATAATGTCGATGAAGGACTGAACAATTAGATTGACTGCGGCCTATTCAACCGTATGAGCAGAGCGAAGATCAAAAAGGATCATACAAACCTGATATTCGTCAAATTCTGCGACGATTACGGAACGTTGGAGGAGCCGCTCGAATCCTGGCCAAATCTCATTCCAAAGCACATTTTCGCATTGCTCTCGGTCCATGTTGTGACCCATTACAGTACTGAGTGCAGATTTGTTGCAGATCTGTTGGATCAACAGTAACCATAGCTTCACAGAAATCGTAGCGAGGTTGATGTCGATGGACGCTACATCAGAGGCTAGATTCTGGGGTACTATCAAGATCTTCTGAATATTCTTGTTGTACTCTTGCGAAAACCTTCCTAAAGTTCTCCATAACACGACGCCTGATTCAGACCAGAAAGAGGTTATGACGGCATGAAGTAGAAGGGCCCATACCCTAACGGATAGTCCATTCTGAAAACGAAACTCAGATGGGTATGTCAACCACCAACCTAATTCTAATTACCTCTTGCCCTGTGACGATGGCCATCATCCGACTATCTAGATTGATGGCTTGGATCATGAGCTTGGCAATGGCCAAATTTGCTGTAAAATCAAAGTCTTTGTAGGTGCCCTCCGTTCTATGTTCTTGAAGATATGCAAGTCCCTCGGTGGCGGCGGATAAGACAGATTCAGTACCAAAGATTCCTTCCTTCATTGCCAAACTGTGGCATACGGTCTGTTCAAAGAATCATCAGGCCAAGTCACGAGGACGATGTAGACCAACCTCGAGAAGACTCGTAAGAGTTTGTGCTTGCTGACGAACGCGGCCCTTGAGTAGAATGCTGGCTGTATCAAGTAGGGCATCTGGGATGTGGTTCGCCGCGACAGGGGCGCCAGGCATACGACTAAGTCGCCGGTGGGATGTCACAGAGATCTGCAAAAGTTGCGATATACTCGCTTGATCCACATTGAACCTGTGCAGGGCAGCTCGCAAATACTTCTCGCCTTGAAACAGGAGATCCTACTCAACATCAGAAGGGGAAGGATTCAAGAAAATGACTCATACCTTGCTCTGCGCCTTGTGATGCTGCGCAACGAGAGCACAAATTTTGAGTAAATGGTTCGCATCAAAGTTTGAAGGCCTCCACTCGGCAATCTGAGTGGCCATGGAGGCCAAAGTGGAACCCAAGACTGGGAAGTTAGCTTGAGCGATATCTACCGTAATTAACCTTACTCACAGAGTATCAACGCGTCTGGGTATCCAGTGTGGTGTACAATTTCCACGTAAAGGGATAGATTTTTTAATGGGACAATGACCTCCTCAGGGGTTCTTCTTTCCAGGACCACAGATAAAACTTCCCGTACCACCATATCACGCATGTTCTCGCTTTGCTGACCCGTCGAGCTTTCAGCGCTTGCTTTGATACGATCTCTCAATACTTGTCCCAATACTGCAAAGAATTCGGGGGAGCATGGAAACTACCCGATGCGTGAGACGTTGGCACACACAGAATAAAGAGACAAACTTTGAACAATACCCAGTAGATTCTCTGAGAGGAGAACCTGTCACTCCATATTTCACTAACTGATTCAGATAAAAATTCTGGTCTTACTGGATTAAAATGTTTTCAAAGAACTCCCGTCCACGAACTGCGAGCATGTGATCAGATGATACACCGTGTTCAACTACCACGGAGGTGGTGACGGAAATGTATTCACTAGACAAGCATGAGAATCTGGTAGATTCTGTTAAGGTTACGCACTGGAAAATTGAGGTTGCCGCCTTCTTATCACCCTGGAGTTGCTTTATTGCCGCTTGGCCGACAGAAAATATCATCTGCTTTATATCGAAGCTGATATTTGGCTTCAATAGAAGCTGCATCACTGAATAAACAGCCTTGTAGAGGTGTTGCACCCAACTATTCAGGAGCAGGCTGCTAAAGTCGTGCTACTTTGTGATCAGTAAACTAAATCAGTTCCATCTTTAAAGCGTACCTTTGTCAGAAGAATAACCAGCGATGTGAGAAGGGACCGCGAAACAAGGTATGGTGTGACTGAGAAGTCTACTTGGTGAACCACTTTGATCAGAACGTCCGCAAGCACGGACCCAAGCAGGCCTTTGACCATCCCCTCGTCTGCTTTGTCGACCATGCAGGCTGGAGGTAAATCACAAGAAACAGAAGTATCGAGGGCACGCATCAAGCCTTGAAAGCATGACTGAACAACGGTGTTTTGTGATATGAGACCGAGGGACTCGAATTCAATCCGATTGATATTGTGCCCCTTGATTTCGTGGCATTTCTGAAAGCCAATCAATCTGACCAGACTGAGTTTCACTTGAAGTAATGAGTGGAGGTTGGCTACACTTCCATCTGCGACCATCTGGAGAGCCAGGTTGACCAAGCTAGCCTATAACACAGTCAATCCCTCACGTAGCTGTCATTGGAAAGACAGAGCACCTGAAGGGTTGTCGTCTCGCTTTCTGCGTTAGGAATGAAAGAATCCTATATCTTTGGTATCAGACAAGCCGTATGCATTGAGGAACAACTTGCTTGTGTATCTTCGTTAACGTCTGCTTGATGACGGGAGCTATGCTCCCTCAATATCTGGGCAAGGACATTCCACGAGATAACTGGAATAGCTATTAGCTCTTAATTACCGCAGGAGATTGACTCACGTTGCCAGGAGGGTAAAATGGGATGCAGCAGAGTCAAAAACCCGGAGAGTGCCATCCGCTCTGCCAGTGTCGCCTTGAAAAGGTACTCTTCAAAGCACAAAGTCATAGAATCCATGTGACTAGGCAAGAGGGTTTTGGCCAGGGTATCGCATGCAAGCCGAACTTCGACCTAACTAGCTGAGTATTGCGTGTTGCTGTGGGATGCATCACTCACTCGATTGTCTCTCCATAACTGCGAGAAAAAGGCCACAATCACTGGAACAACACTTGGACGCCATTGGTGTCCACGTATATCCAAACCAGGAGTGTTGATGTCTAGAAGCACTCGGAAGAGTCGTGTGGTCACTTCAAACCTATCAATGCTTAGCTCATACATTAAAAATAAACTAGTTTGTGATACCTTATCTCCCAAGGCGAGTCGTTATGGAGGGTCTCCGCGAGAAGATTCGAAAAGGGCTGGACGTCCACGATTAGCAAGCGCAATAGCAATTTCAGCCGTACAGCGTTCAGTTCCAGAATATCAGTCTGGGAGTAGAAATGCCATGCACTGTCCAAAAGTGCGATCAGTTACCGAAGAGAATTGTCAGGAGAACTGACCATTTGCACAAAGCATGGCCATTAATCAACACAAACTGATCGACCTGATCGACACCCAGTAAGCTAGATTCGGAAACTAGAGTACTGAGAAATTTCGCCGCAATAACGCAGGTCTCGGGAGTTCCCTCCGTTGCGGCGAAGGACAGAAGGTCGAGCATGTCAATATCGATGCTTAGAGGGTCCGTCCACTTCGGCTCTGCCGGAACATTAGATCTTCTCCTATATAAAAGTAGTCAGTCTTGTCATTTTTTTGTGTTTTAACTTGCCTCGATGGTGGTGAGACCATTTCAGCCACCTTAAGCAATCCCAAAGTCCTTATTGTATCTCTATTACATCCATAGAGCAGAAGACATGTGGCTAGACTGTGGCGCAGAAAATCGTTCCTATTCGTGCGTTAGCAGACATAGGGGGAAGACGAAGGGAAAAAGGAAGTCTCACACTATTTCCAGTCTCTGTCTATTGGAGATCGCTTGCTTTATGTGGGAGGATTGCCTCCCGAATATAGAGTAAACAAGGTGAAGTAGTTCACCTCGCCCATACGACTTGACCCAGACTGCATAAAGGAGTGCCTCTACGAGTATGGAATGAGTAAAAAAGGAAGCGTTCATATCCCGAGCAAACGCAGATAGTTGCATTAATGTGCTGTTGGGAATTTCCACTCCAGAATGGGCCAAAACTAAAACCCACTGAAGGCAACGCTCCAAACCAGCCATATCGTCTGAGGCTGCATCGACAACTACTCTCCAAGGATCCACCATATATCGGGCAATATCTTCGTTTTCCGTATCGTCGACAAAGGAGCGTCTACCACCAGAAAGATCATCGTTACTAAAAAGGCGGGGGAGGTGTTTAAATATTACTGGCTAAGGGCCTATCGAATGAATGTCTGTTCTACCCCGAATAGTATGTGCGCACCGTTTCCAAGCGACTGAGCTTTGACATGGTATCGAGCCAGTTAACGAAGAGGTCATCAAACGTCGTCCACACAATACCCCATTGACATAATTTCACAATATATTTCAAGGTTTCATCCGCCATTTCAACTTCATACTGGGAAGGGATTAATTGACAGGTACAACTCTGAAACGTTACTTACGTCGGTCTGGCGCTCCTCTGATCGGTCCTGGTGGGCAATAAATGCCTTGGAAGTAAATAAAGCGGCTTCTGCAGCTTGTAGACACTGCTGATAGAGGCATTCGGCATATAGGGATCGGTTCAGGTCATGCATTTGAAGCAACCAGGGTAGAGCAAAGCGTGTTGCAATCTTTTGCCGTGTTGTGGTGTAGTCTGCGGCACCTCCAGTGGATCCTTCTCTCGGTGCAGCATTATAGATTGGTTCTGGCCAGGCAGGTTTCTCGCCTACTGGGCGAACTCCGGGCATTGGGATCTTAACACTGACAAAGTCACGCACGACATCCAGCATGCGATGCTCCTAGTTAGTTTCAGCAACGCCTAATCTGAGGAGGTATCTTTCCTTGACTTACCTCGGTTAAAATCCATGCTAGTACCATACTCGTGAGACGGGTCAGCGCATAATCGGTCATCATGCCGCTGGGCCAGCATCTCCTGACGAGTAATAGAAGTCCAAACTCGTTGATAGAGAGATCCAGGTCTTCTAGACACGCTTGAATTGAGGCGAAAAGCGCCTCCACGGAGGTTGATGCGTCGATCGCCAATGCACTTGGGAACACGCATATCACCTTTAGGGGATCAGAATAATCTAGAGTTGATTCCATTATTGCGTCAACACGGGCCACAAGTCCTAGGCGCATAAAGTGTGACATCAAGAACTTTGCGGCGAAATCAGACGCAACGCCTACGTCGTACCCCAGAGCGTCTCGAATATGGGCCAGGGTAACGATCTCGTATGGGTGATTCAATTCGCCCTCCATGTCCCCATCACCTTGTCCCTCTACACTCAAAAAGCCTTCAGTGATTGGATTATCCGTATGAGGCAGCTTAGCTGCCGATACTGCGAGCACAAGGAGAGACATATCGTGCACCAGCGAAAGGTCGTTACTGAGTGGCCCGCAATTTTCGATGTATTCTATGGTACTATGTGACTTGTTCAGCCTGGAACCCGTAAGCTGCGTCTTGTAAAGTGCGACAAAGTAGTGGAGCTCAAAATTATTCATAGGCCGGTCTCTTGCCCGAGGATTCATGCTCTGGGAGGTTGCTCGCTCGATGACCAGTGCCCCAGATGTCAATGCGGCATTGAACAGTTCCAATTCCATCCAAAGAATTCCGTACGCAATAGATACGTCCTCGTAAGACTGCTGAAACAGCTCCGTTTCTTGCCACATTATTGATCTGTACGCATCGATCCATGATTTTTGGAGGAGATCCCAACTGATTGTGACGTCCTTCCACGTGAATGGCGTAGATCGACAGCGAGATAAGGGATTTGCACTGTGAACACAGGCAGTGTGGGCGACATGAAGACACGAAGAGCACCGCACCCCTTGTGAATAACAGCCCCACATTGGCAGTTTGCAGAGGAAGCACAAATGAAGTGCGAAGAGGTGGACGGTCTCGAAGTGGTGTCTCTCCAGCCTGATCACCGCAGGCTCAGCACCCCGCCGGCTGGGTTGACATCGAGAATACCTAACTGTCGTTATTTTTTCAGACCCTCCATCTCGAGGCACATATTTCAGCCTATTTGTACCACCTTCGTGATCATAGCATGACCGAGGATGAACCGTCGAATTGCAGCATGCGCACATCAACCCTAAACCAACAATCTGTTTGGTGCATACCAAGCAAGTAGCACTGTGGAGGAGTGAACCACGAGGAGTGGTGTTATTTCGAGTTGGAAGGGTCTGGTCAACGAAACGCCATAGCAGGAATTCATGAATAGGGCGACCAGCTACTTTAGGAGGAGTGGCTTCCTTCGATTCGAACAACTGGTTTGGGTAGCTCATGACAGGCAGCGGTCTTGAGAAAATTAGGTGACCAAACGACCTCGGCCAGAAGGAAGCTAAGGCCTGGACTGCCGCTAACCGACTGGTGGATGATGCGAAAGCGACGACGTCGACAATGTCTGCATAAGCGTCCTCTTTCAGCCTCACGATGGTGGAAAGTGTCGAATGGAACCGGTGAAGGGAGCCTATATCTCTCGACATTGAGATATAATTTTCGAACATGCACGTGAGTAGCGGTGCAATGAGTGACGCTAGATGATAGATAACGAGATTTTGACGTGGCGCAGTCCATGCAGTCGCCCCCGAGTTGGCATCACCGGCTTTGGACCATGGTTCAAAGGGAAGATCTTTTCCCTTTGAAGAGTCCTCTAAGGCCCGCTCAACCTGAATCTCTGGTACAGCACTGCCTCTGGTTAGAGGTACATCTAAATTGTCTCAATAGGCGATCTGGGATAAGGGCGTAACTCACCAAAATTCACAGCACCAGCTTGGGGCTTCCTAGCCTGAGAGTATTCGTATAGCATCACCTTTATTATATCTTCTTCGAAGAAGCGCAGAATTCTTTCGTGAAGAGTGAAAGGAAACGTGGAAAAAGCAGGTAGCATTGCAAACCCGAGTTTCGAGAGAATCTCTGGCCGCTTGCGGTGTAGTCTAGCCAGTATCGAGGAGACTTCGAGTACGACGCCTTGTAGAGCATAGGGGGGACACTTCAGGCGAATTCGTGTCACTTTGTAACGGCAATCCTCTGTAACAATTTCCCCGAGTATCGAGATGAGTTCATTGAGCAGACTAGCTGGGCTGCTATTATCCACCTCGTTACGGTCTTCCTTTCCCATCATGGAAGAGACTTTATCCTTTTTACCAGAGGTCGGCGACGATGACCTAGTCACGCGTGGGTTGCTTCTGAGGTTTGCTCCCACCCTGTAAACAAGTCATTAGAAGCTTTATATATAATTTCCGCCTTAGCATACCCAGTTACAAAGAGAGTTTCACCATGCATAAGCAAGCTATCCCGTATCGTCGTGAGATTGTTGAAAGTTTCCTCAGTCGAAAATCGTCCGTCGTCTCCATCGTCGTCTTCCTCATCAATATCTTCGCCGGCGTAGCCAGCTCCACGTTGCCATTCACTTCCTCCGCCAGCTATCCTAACCGCTCCACGGACTGCAGATGCAGTGGCAGGCAAACTTAACCCCTCACGGCGCGTACGGGAATGTTGTGCGGCTTCGAACGGAGAAGGGGGAACCTGTCTACCCCTCAGTCTCTTTAAAGCAACAGATACGAGCTTTCCTAGCTCTACACGCGTCTTCTCTTCGGCCTGCTGCGCCTTATGTGCTTGAATGACAGTGTCGTTCATAGGTGATTCGTGATCAGTAGATTTTCTCCATCTTTCAGACTCTTGGTTGCCTGAATATGTAGGTCGCGTTGCTCCATCAGAGAACGAATATGCACCAGAAATCGCTTCAGGGCGAGTTCGACGGATATAAGGAGAGGTCATTAGGTATGATCCCAGCACTTATACCAATTTGAAGAGAGTTGATGGTATTTATTGAGCTAGTTCAGGGAAGAAACACGGCGATTGTGGTTGCAGTGGCGAAGTTTACAACCAAGAAACAACTTGTGACCCGCACATTCCCGGCTCAATTCCGCAATGGCGAATATCGATGCAAATAAAGCAAAATCGACTGTATTTATCGGAGGATTAGCGCAAAGCGTGGACGAAAATGGGTTGTTACAGGCTTTCGCGCCATTTGGTAAGACGTTTCGGATAATTTTTAAACACTTCTCTTTGCTCACCAAGAGGTGTAAATAATGACATAAAACGACCATTATTTTTCCAGGCGATGTCATGGAGGTCCAAATACCTCCTGCAGCTGGCACAAACGGTGATCAGCCCCCTGCTGGTATGATTTTCCACCCCTCAGAACCACTACCGGTCTTATATCTGTATTCAGATGGAAAGCATAGGGGCTTTGCCTTTGTAACATTCGGAACGCCTGCAGACGTGAGTAAAACAGGGGTCATATTCTTCTTCAAATCTTAGAATATCAAATAATCACAGGCACAAGATGCAATTGACAATATGGATATGAATGAACTGGCTGGTAAAGTCCTAAAAGTTAGCTTAGCCAAGCCACAACGAGCGCCAGTACAAGGAGCAGGGAACCGTGCCAGTATGTACCCGATGCGATATTCTTGGTCGTGTATACAATCTGATTGCGACTTTTCTGCCTCTCAGTATGGGAAACGGAGGAGTGGTTGACCACAAATGTCAAGCCTTTAGCTGAGAGCGGCGGTATAGCGTCGAAGTCCCACGCCGATAAGACCAAAGCGACAGAAGACAGTATGGAAGAATAGTTCCGTTTGTGTGGATGAGCGCCAGTTCAATCTGCCAGATTTCGGCCACCTGCTTCAGCGAGTCCATGGATCGCTCTTGCCTTCTTGATCTCGATTTGTAATCGAACAAGCTCCTCCAAACGCGCTAATTTACGTTCATCTCCAGGCCCTTGCAATGATCGTCGCAGGTCATCTGTTTGGATGTTCTTTCCTCCCGCCTGCCCCGCTGTCGTAATCTATTGGAATGTCACAAGGTGTACATTACTATATGATGGCTGTCACTCCTCACCAATTCATGCAAGTACTCGACAAGGATATCATCCATTAGTGCAACAGTGTCAGGCGCTGGAGCTTCGTCCCCTAAACCGTACATAATTTCTTTCACTAATACATTAACTACCAAGTCAGCGAAGGGTGTGTTGTTCTTACAGTCCTTGGTAAACAAGCCTTTAAGGCTCCCTGTCGTCTTTTTACCGCCTTTTTGATCTGTGACGTTCCGTCCATCTTGTGAACTATCGTCAACTGGCGTACTGTCTCGTGGTTGCGGCGGTTGCGCTTGTCGCATCGCCAACAAGTTTGCTGCTGCTTGGGCAGTGACCTGCGGGCTGTAATAATATGGAAGGGGACCTGAAGATGCCCTCATTTGAGCTTGAGCTTGAGCCTGGGCCAATTTGAATGCTTCCGTGTTGTAGGACATTTCGTTTGCGCCACGAGTGTGGGGAGGTCCAAGAACCAAACATGGACCCTGCCCCTCCTGCAGCCAAAATATCATTTTCTCTCAAAGCGAAGCCAAAGTCTAAAACGCCTAATATACCTCCTCAGCAGGTTTCCGCGTTTAGTTCTCTAGATGACGAGGGAGAAGCGCCTACCCCAAAGCCAACAAAGAACGCCCGTCCTATTGCGATGGTGTCGACGCAATCTGGGATGACAAAGGCGATGCAGAGAGAAATGGATAGACAGAAGAGAGTGGATGCTACTGTATATCAGTATGATGAAGTTTACGACGGTCTCAAAGAAGCGGAACGATTAGAAGAAATCAAGAAGGAGGAAGAGGCCCGAATAAGGCAGGTACAGCTCCTCCGTTTCTGCTATCTTTCAAGGATTTGACATCTCGAGCAGCCAAAGTACATTGGAAATCTACTGCAGGCCGCCGACCAGCGAAAGCGCGACTATCTTATAGCGGAAGAAAAGACGATTCAGAGAGAACGTGAACTTGAGGGAGATGAATTTTCCGACAAAGAGAAGTTTGTCACTCAGGCGTATAAGGATCAACTAGCCGCCAATCGCAAGGCGGTAGAAGAGGAACGACTTCGTGAAGGTGAGGCATCATCCTCCTGCTATATTTTATGTCCTGACGTGACTCGTAGAACTTGAAAAAAAGAAGAAAAAGAGTGGTCCGGGCTTGACGGGCTTTTATGCTACACTCTTACAGCAGTCTGATCAAAAACATGCTGCTGTCATTGCCGGCTCGAAATCAGTCATCGGACCCGGGATACCAGAAGGAAGTACAAAATTTACCATAAAGCCTCCAGAACGAAATGAATTGACAGACCTCGAACGTGCACAAAAAGCCGCGGCAGAAGGCAAGAATGTCGAGCTTAACGAAGATAACCAAATCATCGACAAGAGGGAGCTCCTGATCGCTGGCCTCAACTTAAGCGGGAAAAATACTCGAGACTTGTCGACGTATAAGAGGCAGATGGGTCAAAAGGACGAGCCCGCGTTTGTTCACACCGCTGTAGGGTCATCCGCCAATGAACGCGAAATTGACGCTCGGAGGAGAAGAGACGTAGAAATACAGATGGCAGAAGAGGAAGAACGTCGAGCGCGCGAGAAGGAGCGCCAGGAAGAAGAAAACAGACAGAAGGCGGTGAAGAGGAAGAATGATGAGGATGCTGTTCTGAGTGCGCGTGAGCGTTATTTGGAACGAAAGCGAAGAAAACTTGAGCAGCCAACCCAGGAGGAGGATGAATGAATGCGTGTTATACCTTATGTACTTGATTGTTTGACCGGTTATAAGTACTTATCTGGACTTCTCACCCGTAACGGCTTGAACTCTTCCTCAATATGCCTCATTCCAACTCGAGGTCCAAACAAAAAGAGATAAACTCCTATTTTCCCTCATTAAGCAATGCGGAGAAATCCCCAAAGAAACGCAAGAAACGCAAGTCAATTGGTGATGCAGGACATGTTGTTACTATAGGCATTCGCGATTCGGGAGAGGATTCGGATAGTGACCCCGTCCACCTTGCACCAAGTTCGCAAACGGTCATTGATATCGATGACGAGAGTGAAGACGACGATATGCCTATGGTGCAAAGCCCAACTCGACTACAGCGACCAAAAGCTACGGCAAGACTAGAGTCACACTCGGAGGATTCTAGTAGCGATGATGATGTCCCTCTGAATTTGAGAACTAAAAAGAGAAAGGCTGTAGTGCTTGAGGATTCGGACGAGGCGAAGCCAAAGAAGCGACGAGTACTGAAGAAAGGTCTGCGGCCAACCGCAGAAGAAGAGGATGTGATGGAGGATTTAGACCAAGACGGTAGGGTATATACACATCACCCAATCCCATCGATATCTAACCTCTATAGTAATCATCGAGTCACGCCTTCGCAAACCGGCCAAGCAATCAGCGTTCTCTAAAAACTTAGAGCGAAGAAGAAGTGATTTGAACTATACTCGTAGATTTATGTGGTCTTATGTTTCGATAGGGCAACGATTGGGACTACCATCTGATCCAGAGGAATCGGACGATGGAGAGTCTGGGTCGGGAAACGGGAGCGAAGATGAGACCAGTTTCAAGCCAATCCCTGGTGCAAGGAAACTTGGGTCGCCTATTTCAGTCGAATCAGACGAAGCATCGAGCGGCGGAACCGAAGACTTCGTGGTCGAGGATGATGGAGACAATTCGGTTGCAATGGAACTCCCTCTACAGTTTTCCATGCACAGAGGTATGATACTATGGCGGAAATCAGGAACAAACAACCAATCAAAAGTCTAGCGCAGCCTCTCGCGGTTTCATTCAAAGTCTTCTTTCAGTTGTTGGTGCATATTGCCTGTCAACCAAGCCACCTCCGAGAAATTTACGTCAAAGAAAGGCTATCAAGTATGTACTGCCTATTATTGGAATTTCCTCTCTTCAATATCGATATAGGAGAGGACGATACAACTCTATATCTCCAGAATGCCGTGGGACAACTGCGCAAGCATCTCTCCTCCATAAGAGACAGCCAAGTAGGTCAGGATATTCCCACTTTCAACGTCTTCAACTGTCATTATAGGTCGCATCGTCTCTCTGGAAATATAACTTCCGAAACGCTTTGGAAGTTAAGCCCGAATTAACAGTCATCCAAATTGATCCAGAGCCGTTCTGTGCCGCATGCAGGCGAAATAGTGCTATCTCGACACAACAAGCACAACTTCAGGGGGAGCCTTACCGGCCCCTAAGTTTCCAGGTGGGTGGTATATGACACATTTCC
>WSTP01000280.1:1760-17408 GCA_019627735.1 Serendipita sp. 400
ACCCTGAGGACATCCTCAGTTCTAAATACTTCAATGAGGGCATTTTCCATCTCCCTATCTTCTGTAAGTCCTCCTCGCGGTCGACCACTATCTGTAACGTGGAGAGGTCCGGAAGGGTAACTGGTTCAATGGCACTCTTTTCCCAAGAGAAATTGGTGACATGAAGAGCTAGAAGGGTGAGATTTGGGCATATAATCGGTATTTCTTTTGGAATAGATACGAAACTTTTGATCACGAGCGAACGAACTTCCCCAAGAAGCTCCGTCACGGCCACGGCCGGTTTCGCCATTAAAGCATTCCATTCCGATCCTGGAAGGACGAGAATTTTGGCTCGTAGTCTACCTATAGATGACATAGAATCAGCGAGGAGCCTGGTCGACCTAGGGTCCTGCTCTCCTCCAAAACACCAGTAAGCATAATCGCTACAATGACATTGATCGCGGCAGGTGCAGACGGAGCTCGGATACCCGAACTGTAGTCTGTGTGCCCATTGCAAGGTAACACCATTAACAGGAATGCCTGTGAGATTACTAGGCCGGAGATACTGGTACAATGATGTATCCACGATATCCTTCCAGCGCTTCGACACGACGCGCAAAGTCTCTCGCTGTTTCCATAGTTTGAGTAGCCTGTTTGTATCATACCAGGACCGCAGAGCTATATGAGGCTGATGGCTTGAAGAAACCGGGTCCGAATCAAATATGATATCGTCCCACAAAAGGATATGGAAGATTTCACGCCAGACTTCGGTTGGAACAGTGGGTAGTGTGACATTAGGAGCTTCCATTGTGCTTATCTGCAATCTAAAATCAATAAGGCACGATCGATCTGCTCTGGCAATCACCATACCTCGTCACTGCTGCTCAACACTCGTAGTTTGATGACCGTAAACTATCGGATATTGAGTTTCTGTGGTAGTTCTGTTTCTTTATTGCTGTAATCTGAGCGTAGAACTAGGTAAACCAGCAAAAATCTCGAGAGTTGGCTGATAAGGCAAGGGCCAAGTTCACATCACAAAGGATAGCAGAGGAGCATTGTTGGTCCCCCAAATATACCCTTACCATTAGCCTTCCTCCTCTTTGGGGCCCTATTTTGATGATGAAGACAACAAATGATGTCAAAAACTGATCATCAGATGGGTCCCAAATGTTGCCTGCCCTTCCGAGAATCGAGCCGAGCCACCTTTCACACTTCGTCCATCCAGATTCCCTGCATCGATCTAGAAATGCTCGTGTAAGAGGTAAAGGAGGAGAGAATCTCATGTAATGTGCTTGTGATAAAGGAATGGAACCAAGAAAGTCCAACAAACGCTATCATCTCTGCGGTTGAGCTTCACGGAATAGGCCACTGATCCCGAATCTCACCCTTTCCTGTATCATACCTATACCCTATCTACGCGAATTTTGCGCTCATTTGTTGCACCTTTTACCTCCTGACATTCTCAACCAATGAGAGGGAAACTAGGGCTGCGCAAGCCAGAAGTGGAAGGATTCGCATACCTTCTTTGTTTATCATAGTCCGAACGTGTATATTAAGAGTATCATATACATATCGATTTTGCTATACGCTACTGTCCGCATGGGAGGGGAGCCACTTTGGATTCGGAGGACTTCCGGATTGGCAGACCATCACTTTTGCCCACCCATCCGCCCTCTCACGAAAACAAACACGCCAGTCGAGACTTCAATTATAACAGGTTACGAGAAGCACCACCTTAATGCACTCAAGGCCTGAACCAGATCGGAGAGCATTACATAATGGATAGCCATCAAACTCGAGCGGGATGCAACTGCCATAGTCACAAAAACGAGCTGAAGTCCAACAATAAACGGAATCATTACGAATTTAAATTCAATCCATTATATGTATTTTTCCCTGTTCAAAATCACAGCATTTTTGGATATGACAAAGGAACACTGAAGTCCCAGTTATGTACAGCGTTGTGTACCTCAAACCTCCTCATTTTTCACAAAGCCTGTACCCTATAGGTTATGTGAGACAGTGGATACGAGTGAAACGACCATTTACCTTGTTTGTATTCCGCCCAGGTTCTCCCAAATGCATCCTCGTACCTCACATTACGTTCCTCACAGCGGGTGTTGCCATCGTATATGCACTGATGGCACATGAAATTGTCACTCTTGCAATAATGCTTGGAGAGTTGATTTTCGCTCCTTTCGAGTTTCAAAATTTCTTGCTCCATGTCCTCCCACAAATGAGTATCGGAGATGCACTCGATTCTCGTCCATATATCAACTACATCTATAATTTGACGTCTCCAGAAGTTATAGTCGGGCGGTTCCCGGTTTGATATTGTTCGGAGTGGATGATCTTGTGGTGGCAAGGGCCACATGTCGACGTCGTCATAAAGCGTTGATACTCCAAAATAGCGAACTTTGGGTAGTGCACTCCAGAACCCATCAAAAAGCACTATGGATTCACCAGTGTCACCAATTTGCAATGAGATTAGTCCTTTTCCTACTCCTTGTAAGAAATCAGCGAAAAAAATATCTTCGGACCCTGAGGACATCCTCAGTTCTAAATACTTCAATGAGGGCATTTTCCATCTCCCTATCTTCTGTAAGTCCTCCTCGCGGTCGACCACTATTTGTAAAGTGGATAGGTCCGGAAAGGTAACTGGTTCAATGGCGCTCTTTTCCCAAGAGAAATAGGTGAGATGAAGAGCTAGAAAGGTGAGATTTGGGCATATAATCGATATCTCTTTTGGAGTAGATACGAAGGTTTCGATTACAAGCGAACGAACCTCCCCAAGAAGTTCCGTCACAGCTTCGGCCGGTTTCGCCATTAAAGCATTCCATTCCGATCCTGGAAGGACGAGAATTTTGGCTCGTAGTCTACCTATAGACGACATGGAATCAGCGAGGAGCCTGGTCGACCTAGGCTCCCGTGATCCTCCAAAACACCAGTAAGCATAATCTCTACAGATACATTGATCGCGGCAGCTGCAGACGGAGCTCGGATGCCCGAACTGTAGTCTGTATGCCCGTTGCAAGGTAACGCCATTAACAGGAGTGCCTGTGAGATTACTAGGCCGGAGATACTGGTACAATGATGTATCCGCGATATCCTTCCACCGCTTCGACACGGTGCGCAACGTCGCTCGCTGTTTCCATAGTTTGAGTAGCCTGTTTGTATCATACCAGGACCGCAGAGCTATATGAGGCTGATGACTTGAAGAAACCGGGTCCGAATCAAATATGATGTCGTCCCACAAAAGGATGTGGAAAATTTCACGCCAGATTTCGGTTGGAACAGCAGGTGAGTCGACTGTATGAGCTTCCATGACGGTTTTAATCTACGAATTTCCAATCAATAAGGCCCAGATTAAAACTGTTGTGGCAGTCATCATTCATACCGCGCCGTGAACCACCGAATATTCGGTATTTGGTTTATGTGGGAGTACTATTATCTCCTCTCCTTATTTTAATTTGGGTGCAGAAGTGGGGGGCAAAGCTGGCGAAAAAGTTTGGAGGAGTGGCTGGTTGAGGCGGGAACCAAAGTTCATAGCGATGGCTATTGGCCTGGCTTAGCTTTTTGACCACAACAGACAGCAGACAGAATCGTCTCGTCGATCAGATTTGGGAGGATGGAAATCGCTAATGGGTAACGAATAACTAATAAGGCAATTAGGTAGTACGCTAAACTGGAGGTTGGAATAAAGGGGCAAATTGGTCAGTCCAACAAACTCGAAAACTCCATCTCTGCTCTCTGCACTTGGGCGTTTCTCCGAAACAGAATGATTAATATGAACTCTCACCCTTTCCTGTTATCATCCTTAATACCTTACCTATATGATTCAAATGCTCGTTCATTTCACCCGGACTCTGCCTCCTGACGTTCCCAACCAAAAGTTTTTAGTCGCCCTCGCCAACTCACAAAACCAAAAACCAAACCAAACACGTCGAGGATTCCAAACTCTAACAGTGAATGATTCACAACGTAGATTTGGGGGTTTTGCAACAGCAAAATAGCGCATATTGCATTTCATCCGAGACATCAAAAATAACCACAGAGGGCTAGAAAAAAACCCAAGAGGTGAAAAAGGAAGATAACAAAAGGAGAAGAAAAGGTAGGGTTTGAAGGTGAGTTGGGGGGGGGGGGGGGGGCACGTAAAGCATGAGCGATCGTGGTGTATTGTGATAGTTGGCATCATCGGCGTCAAGGCGATCATTTCAAAAAGTGGTAGGTAGAAAATTCGCGAAGATGAAAAAAAAGAGGGGGCGTAACAAAGTAGATTGAGGCGAGGATTGGGGTGTGTTTGACAGAGCTTCCGGCTAAGGAGGAGGAGGAGAATGTGTTCGAGGAACGGTGTGGGGTATCGAACATGTCATCATCATCGTGGAAAAGAGGGAAAAAAAAGGGGGGGTTGGGGTCTATCTGTACAACAATTGACAATCAAAGGGGAAAGGGTGGTATCTCGTTTCGGGTCGGTGCCGCGTCCGTAAGCATACAAGTCAAGTCTGGATCAGAAAAACCGCTTGAAAAAGAAGAAAAGGAAAGCCGAATCGTGTATATGTCGTGAACTTGATCGATTTTTTTATACACGTCGGATCTTCTTTTGCATTCCTCGCTTGACTTGAACGACTGGGGAAGGAGCCTCACCAGACGAACTTGGGGCAGGGGCAGAAGCACCACCAGCGGCTGGGATAAAGTGGATACCAACGACGACGACAGGGGGTGGCGTGGGCTGCGACGAACCAGGGTTGACAGGTGGGATCGACGGGTCCGAACCATCAGCGGGGAACGACAAGGTGATCGAGGTGACCGTCTCCGATGGGGTTGGTGCAGAAGCAACGGGAGTCGAAGTCGAAGACGAAGACGAGGACGAGTCGGTCTCGGTCTCAGTCTCGGTGGCCGTATCCGCTGGAGCAGAGTCCGAGCTCGAGTCGGAGCCAGAGTCGGTTGGGTCGGCAGAGGGATACGGGTAAGGAACCTCAGTTTCAGTATCGCTGGGAGCTGGAGTCGACTCGGAAGCAGGGGCCGAATCCGAAGCAGGAGTTGGCTCAGGAATGACAGTCTCCGACGCAGAAGAAGAAGCTGATTCGGTCGCAGAGGGGGCCTCGGTGGGTTCAGAGGGGAACAACGTCGTGGTCGAATAGACACCGGATTGAGAGGGAACAGGGATGAGAACGACCGTAATCGTCTCTGTCTCGAGTGGCTCTTCTGGTTCTTCCGTGCACGTCTCCGTCGGGCTGGGAGTTTCCGTCTCGGTAGGCTCGGTAGGGGCAGATACCGTAGAATCTTCTTCTGGCTCACCATCCCCTTCTTCAGGGATGCACGTCTCTGTTGGCGCTGGAGTTTCGGTTTCAGTGGCGCTGGGAGAATCAGACGAAGCACCCTCGGTGGCGCTACCAGATTCGGTGACAATGGGGGTTTCGGTAGCAGAAGGAGCAGATTCAGTGGCAGATGGGACGGTATCTGCGTGGAAGGGAGCAACGACGACGTGGAAATCGGCGGCAATGTTCGAGTCGCCACCGGCACTGTTGATCTCGGCAGTGGCGGCATCTTGAGTGGTGCATTGGACGGTAACACCAGAAGTGGAATCAGCAGGGGTGGCGAAGCACGTCGTTCCAGAGGCGCAAGGGGTAATCTCCCAATTCGCCTCTCCAGAGCAGGTGGCGTAGTTGCCTGAGACGCAGGCTACTTGTCCGGCTATTCAAATAGAAAGAAAGTGATTAGAAAAAATTTGATTAAAGCATGAAAAGAAGGGGCATTTCGAGGATGGAAGACGGTGCGGCTCGGGGAGCAAGGTGGTATGATTGAGGCTGGGAGGTAGACAAAGCAAGGATGGGAAACGTACGAGTGCAGGCATCTTCGATGTGAAGAGATTGGAAGTAAAAGTTGCTTCCTTGAGCCAGTTGACCGCTGTTCTCAGCGCGTCTGATGAGCTCGACGGGTGCGGCCTCGCGGCGGAAGAGAGGGAAGGCATTGGCGATGGAGGCCGTGGCAAGGACGAGAGTGAACACGTTGGAAATCATGGCTGAAAGAACAAAAGATTGTCTAGTTTGGTTGTTGGTTGTTGTGCTACAGATAAGATGCGTGCGTTGGCGCAAGTGTTGTGTATGGATCGTCAAAAAGGCAGAGAAAAAATCCGTAAAAAAAAGTGACTGAGCACTTGTAGAACTGGTTACACCGCTGGTGAGAAGAAGAAATGGGTGAACAGGTTGATTTCTGATCTACAGTGACTTTTTTTTTCGTCAAAAAAAAAGGACTAGGCCTTGTTGTTCGTCGTGGACGTTGTGTTTTCGTGAAAAAGGTAGCAAGCACGTCGCTGGGTCGTGCGTAGCTGATTAAAGAGGAACAAGGAGCCGGAGAAAAGGGGGAGAGGAGCTCGTCAAACAGGGAGAGGGGAAGAGGAAGGGGATCACTTTGGAGGGAACGGCAAAGAACCAGAGTGGGCCCATTTTATACCTGGGCCAGGGTAGCCGACCCGCCAAGGAACACGCGGCCACACTGGGCTACTGGGACAGGCCACGCCCCCCCAATCAGAAGCAGAAGCTCAGCTCAGCAGAAGCTCAGCTCAGGCCCTGAGGCGGAGTTTGAAATTATGCTCTACTCGAAGGCTACGTTTAATTACAGCCCATTTAGGGGTATATGGCGAACAGCCGCCTCCGTCTCTTTCAACCTGGCCAGCTGGCCACAGTACATCCATAATCACAATCATGGTCATGGTGGTGGTCGTTGCCATCGGTAGAGGCGGCGTAAATAGGGCTGGAATCCCAACTGAACCGGGTGGTCGGCCATTGTGCTCGCCCCTCTTCGCGCCCACTCAACAGGCATCAACAATTGTCGCGGTGGAAACAGGATTTTCAGCTCTGAGAATATATATATAGGTGGCGATCGACCGGGTTCACTTTGGACCGCGTCTGTCTATCAATTCTCAGTGGCGAGCATGCCGTCGCCAATCGAGACGCGATTCAAAGAGTTGAAGGACTCATCTGTAAATCGTCATCGTCGTAGACAACGAGAAAAGAGAGAAATAAAAGGGGGTTAAAATGGGCTGCTGTTCATACCCAGCGCAGCGATCTGCTCGTGAAACATGCACAAAAATCTGCTCGACACCATCGACCACGTGAAACGTAAAAGAGAATATCCTTGAGCTCCTATTCTTCTTCTACTGCTTCTTCAGATGCCGTGTCTGCCATCTCGACCGCATGCGAATAATCTCGATGTTCATTCGACGAAATCCTGACCTATAACAAAAACGATTGTTCGTCAAAACAACGACAGTAGAGGTAGAATACCCAAAAAAAAATTTTTTGAGACGTACCTCGGAGACTTTAAACTGACCCTCCTCGTTCGCGGGACGATTGTAATTCACGAGCGAAATAATATGGATTTCCCTCTTCACCATCCTCGTCCCTAACACCTGTACGTCCTCATCAGAAGACAGAGTTTGTTGTGGTTGTGGTTGTTGAGAAGGAACAGGCACGGGTGCAGAAAGGACAGACGACGCGAAGAAAACAAAACCGAGCGATGCGGCCGCGTATAAGACGCGCATCTCGAACCGACCAGTTTGAGAGAAAAAATAAAAAGAACTGTGGATCGTTATTAACACCTCCTTTTTTGCTTGAGAGCGTACATACAGTCGTTGGGTGGCACCAGGCCTAGGTAATGGAGGAAAGCAAGATGATAGATAGCGTGGCGGTGAACAACCACGCTAGGTCAGGTCAGGTCAGTTCAGTTCGCAGCGGCTTAATGCCAATGTCATTACAGTAGAGAATGTTTCAGGTCATTCTCAATAGTAACTCCCAGTTCAGTTACATCTCCTTCAAGTCTGACCTCCGTACTAAGCCATTCCCTCTTGCCATCTCTGTGATCTCCACTTGCTAGTATAGTTGAAATAAACCTGGGGTTGTTATCCATACAGTAATAACTACATGTACAAGCACTATAGTCATATGTCAAATTCTCAAAAAAGGGTTATGATCGTTCTTATGATTGGTATGACGTATTTGCTGGTTTAGAACAGCTCTCACTTCCTTCTGGGGGATAAAAATTGGCATTTTCTAGTTGTACAGTGCCTGCAAATCTCGAGTAGGCCTCAAGCCCTCCTAAGCCTATGGCTAGGTCAGGAGTTTGTTGTTTTTTTAAAAAGGAAATTTGGGAGTTAAGCTGTAAGGGGGGTTTGACACCAAAGCCTGCACAAAGGTGGAGCTTCGGTGGAGAACAGAGCATTTTTGGGTAGAGTTCCTGATATGAGTAATCATTTTGGGTGGACAGCATATACGATTCGTGGGGTTTTCGAGGGACTAGGGGGTCCAAATGTTGGAACATCCATGCAAATGGGATTACGGGGGAGTAAAGTTGATATGTTGGTACACACAACGCATAGCTTGATCATTGGACTGGTACCGATGATCACAAAACAAACATATCCTGTCCCGAACAAAGAAATGGAGGTTTTCAAGTGTTTCCCGCGATTCAGTGTTGGTCCTCCACCAGTCGCTCCCAAGGACAGACACAAGGCGGGCTCTGAGATATTCTGCATCTTCCCAGTCAAGATAGAGGAAGCACTGGGTAACGAACCAGTGGCAAGATCGATCGATTTGGGGGCGTTGGGGGAACTGGGTTTGTAGATGCGGCAAAGGTAAGGGTCCACCTTGAATAATCGCCGTCATCAGTATTTATACTAAGAGACAGGGAAAGGGAGAAGAGGACAGGCATAAGATCTCACCCTTCGGTCTGAGTAGCCCATGACTGACTGGATCTGTCCGTATATCTTCGGATAGGTGACTGTCAGATTCATCGTCGGATTGTTTTATGCTACTTACGGATGTACGATGGTTTTCCATCTAAAAGTTTAGTGACTGAAGGAGGGTCGACTGAAGGGGGGTCGACTGAAGGGGGGTCAACTGAAGGGGGGTCGACTGAAGGGGGGTTGAATGCAGGAGGGTTGAATGCAGGAGTAATGACAGGAGTTGGAGCAGGAGGGATGATTGGAGGAGGAATAACCACTGGCGTGTGAATAGTTTGATTGTCAGGAGCAGCTCCAAAGTCGGATGATGGCCAAAATGTGTCTAATAGCAGACTGGCCAGAATGAATGAAGGGTGGTCCATGAGCGCTGCAGCTTTGCAGTCATATGCAAGGAGTTTTGGGAATACTTTATCCTTTGATGGCTCCTGGGCATTGGACTTTGAAATGTGTCTGTGAGATGCGCGATGCGCGATGTGAAACATACAAACACGTACAAAGTAGCTTCGCGTCTTGAAGAACATATCGTACCGTATCTGCATTTTCAGGCCCCACTTTTCGTATTCATACTGCGCTTCAGACTCTGTACCCGCAAAAAGGTCATTGCTGTAGTTTTCTATCTCCTGTTCGAGAATAATGAGTTCCCTAGTTAGAGGTCAGATATTGTATGTCATGTCAAGGTCGCATAATGGAAAGATTGGGCACACACTCTTCCAAATTATTCCTTTCACGGCGCAGCTCGTCGTTGAGGCCCTCTGCACAGATGGTTTTATTCAACTGTAGAACGAGGCGTAACGTTTGCCGGGCAATGTAGACAGTCGGTACATTGTGTAATCGGAGAGTACGCGCAATTTTGAGTATGTGCTGTGAGCGTAGATAAAGGAGTTGCATATAGGGTAGGATCAACTCTTCCTCTGAAGGAGTATCCACTATATCTTCGACCATCAATGCCGATAAAGTGTCGTCCATCGTGCCTGGCTCCATCGACTCATGACTTATTGCATTCAGATCTATTACTGACATTTCCTGCAATAAAACTATGCCAAATGCCCCGTGTACCTTAGGGCTTGGAGCCTGAGAGCAACAGAATTCATCAACTTTGAAAGATGAACACCAACGCCCACTGAAGGGGAGGAAGGCTTTAGTATAGTAGCCAGAACGTGGTGTCAAATGTATATCACCGCTACCGTTGCTAAGATGACGGAGATGGGAAGAGTCCAGGTGAAGAGCTGGCAGGTGGTCTGATTGTAAATCGTAGATCGTCCCTTCCTTCCTCCATCTGCGTGCAAAGAGTGCAAATGAATTTCGAGTCCAGACGTCTTACAGAAATAGAAATGTTCGTCGCGACGAACATTCGGCTATTTGCGCAACTGCTAAGCCAAGTAGCATGGAATTTTAGATACAATGCCGACACTGAGGCAATGTAGAACACTCTTCTATACCTAGATCCAATCTTATGAAGTATTTCCTTAGGATCGGAGCACTTAGAGATGAACTCGCTCAGGACGCAGCTAATGCCATTACCCTGCAATCACACAACAAGGAGAAGCAGCGACTAAAAGATTTCTTCCGTAACGTGTTAGGGGTTGTGGTGAGTATTAATTGAATCAGCTTCAATTGCGTTATTCACCTTTATCACGCTCAAAATGGGAAACAACACGCCGATGTAAATGGGGTGGATATCTTCGCGACGATCTTATGCTCACCTTCCACCACGGTCTTTATGTAGGCTCCAGATGTTACACAGGCCGAGCGAGAGGATCAGGAAAGACTGTCTTGTATGACTACCTGCTCTCCCCTGGTACGAAACCGGATGAACCCACCCCCTCCGGACACTTACCTTCACCCCACATTTCTATTTGGGCATTCTCGATGCTTTTATTTCATGATTAGACTGGGGAAGCAAACGGCTCTGGTGAGCATGCGCCGACTCTAATGGAACTTTGTTTTTTGAGTACCCGATTCACAGAGCTCGTCACGATATCAATTTCTGTTTTAGGGAGAAATGACCGGCAAGTAGAGAGGAAAGGTCAGCAGTCTCTATGTGCTTCTCGCTAGTCAGGATAGGATGAGCTCATACTTGGCTTCTGTCAGTGCGACGGAGTTGTACCTTCGCCGATCTTGCCTGTCGAATAATCAGAAACCAACCTGAAAACCCGGCGCCAGACTTTTGGTGCAAGCAAAGGAAACCGTCTGAGATACAATGTGACAACAACTTTATATGGGCATACCAAGACCAGCCTGTACCTATCGTTGAGGCTCTCACAGTCGAGGGATCTGGAGTGGAAGTCGCGGTCATAAAGGATAACTATATCGTGGCGGTGGTCAGGAGGGACGAAATGGAATCAGGAAAGCCAATTGGTCAGTACGGATCGTTATTTCCCCGCCCAATGATTCGCATATCCACCTAGTTTTCCATTGATCGCTACTAACAAACCCTAATCAGTGGTAAAGGGGGATACCAGGGCTCATGCCCGCAAACACCTCGAAAATTGCCTCGGGTCTCGCATAATCCAGATTCGGAGGCTCCAGAACGGTGACGATGCGTCGTTTGTCACCTTTAATACACAAAACTTCACCACTAAAACATGCCCTCTATTCGTGGTGGTTGCTTGAGAGGACGGCGGTGGATATCTGTCCGATGAATCTAGGTCACCAGACCCAAGGTATGCACATCATACATGTAACGGTAGAAGATACTCGATCATTGGCATCGTCTCGACCGCCCGGACCCTTTAGATCACTGTCAGTTCTGATTTCACTTTTAGAAACATGTACCATTCTTTTTGGCTCTCAATTTTTACAGTGGGATCTCGTCTGACATGTATGTTACATCGGATACTTCATTTATAGCATGATCTACAAAGGTAAATGGGCAAGCAACCTAAAGACAACTCCAAAACGCTGACAGTGGTCTGTCACTGTCTTCGCGCTGGAGCAGGTGAGATGTGAACCGATAGTCAAACCCATCCCTGTGCACGCCCCGCAATTCTGACGGTCACAATGAAAATCATTCCACAGAGAATGAAGATAGTCAATGTAAACCCCGCCGTTACGCGACTGTCAGCACTAACGGCTACCCAAAACGCGAGGGAAATGAAGCCGAATAAACACGCAAAGATGAGCACCCATGCACTGGTTGTATCCACAAAGAAATAAGATGGTGATATTCCAGCATCGAGTAGGATTTCCTCTCGCGATAAAGGTTCAATACTTGACCTTTCTTGGGGCAAAGATTTGGATTCAATATCCAGTGCAGGGTCCGCGATAGCCTGCGACTTCTTCTTAAGTCCCCTCTGGTACCGCGCGATGGGAAGGTCACTGCACATTTTGATGATAATGAGTGACAGAAATGCACCAAGAAGGCTAAGCATTATCGCGCCATAGAGGAAAACACGCAACGCTCTCCAAGAGTGGGAGGTGGTTTTGGTTTTCTCCGGGTCGACACCCTCGACAATCTGCGCGAGGCCTACAAAAGCCCCCGCAAATAGTGGCATCTAAATACAATTCTGGTTAGAAACCCACTGGAATGATCCATTAAATCTGCTTACGACGATGCCGACAGCTTGTGCCTGCTTCTGGGTTGCATCCAAAATCAACTTTACTCCAATTGGAAGGATATCTATGATTGGCAATTCGTTGGGATTGTTCAAACTGGAATGGTGAGATTACTTTACCGTCTTGTTCTCTTGTGACTGAATTTGATATCTTGATTGGAGCTGCAGTCATTTCTATTATTGTCTGACTGGGAACTGCATTACCAGAACGTTCCGAGTCGGAGATGAAGGCCTGAGACATCAATCTGAATTGAGCGGCTTGTCTGAGGGAGCACTTGTGTGATGATTAAGGATCGAGTCGAGAGGATAGTTCTGTCCGGCGTCTACACACCTGTTATAGATGAAGGGTCGGGTTTAGTTCGGTGGCAGTAGAGAACCTGTCAGCCGGTTTGCACTTGTCCAAATAGATACAACCTACAATACGATGGTGCGTTATTGATTACTGAAATGAATATGGGGACAGAATCGTCAAAGCTCTCCGCAGTTGTGCTTTAGCTACTACTGTAGCACAAATGGGAAAGCACGGCAATTGCGAAAGTTCACCAGAGTCGGGTGGCCATGCAAGACCATAGCATAGAGCATAGTGCGTCAGTTCTGTCTTGTCGCGTCGTTTTTTACCGCATCGCTTTCATTCGTTTACACCTAATGACGGTTCTGTTTACAACGTAGCTATCATAGAACTCTTGCACTCTATGGTACAATTAACCGAACCTATGACTTTGCCTCAGACTTCCCCCTGACATCACGAGCAGGAACGTGATACACAATTAGGTGCTATGAAACCAATTACACAGAGCTCGTCCAATCCATTGATTTTGACCGGCATGTCTCTCCTAGCACGAATACGTGAGAGTGCGGGCAACATTTGAGAAATCCATCCGATGATCTAAACCGTCCACAAAAGTTTGTAAATGGACCGGTCAGACAACTAAGGCAAGCGAATATCACGCGACTTTACCTGTGGAGCCTTGGTCGTGATATGGCAACCTTCATATGTGGTCACGCAGTCGTGTTCTAGGGGGAAAGGGGCTGATTAGAAAGGATAATTAAACAGAATGAGCTCATATACCTGGTCCGACCTTGAGTGAGAAGCAGAACTGCTGACGGAGAACGGTCCGTATCCAACCTTGACAGATCCAGAAGTAGACGAAGAGTGAAAATGAGACGAGATATCCGATGTGTCCCCTTTGAATTCCAGAACGAGGTTTGAAGCCAACAAAAATGCCTGAATCCAAGGATCAGAGTCTCGTCAATGGGACAAAAGGTAACTAATCGGTATTATAAAAGGGGAAGAGACTGTAATCGTGGAGGCCTCGTTCCCTGTCTTCTTTCGAGAGCGATATGCCCGAAGGTAGATTATTCGCTGGGTCCATCATCATGCTCAATAGGGCCGGCCCAGGGGAGATCCTACACGCAGAAAGGGAAATCGCCATGAGCACGCATGAAGGAAAGGAAGTTGTCAGTTGGAACCTACTTTTCATTCGGCGCGACGTCAAAGGAAAATTCATAGAAGAACTCGGACTGCAAAAGAATTTCAGAGACGTGGACGGAAGTGGAATATGAATTCACATACAGTTGAAAATTCTATAATGCATAGTGTCGGTTACGCAAAATAGCTATGCGCTATGCATTATCAGCTTCAAAGTGAATTGATTAGCTAATTTTTTGCATTTATTTATATGGCGGTTTCAGGAAATCTCGAGGCCAAAATTATGCATTATGCAATATCACCTTATGCATTATAGAATTTTCAACTGTACACGCAGCCATGGGCGCGTGATATCCACACTGCAAATTCATGTAAGCACGTCGAGTAGTTGGACTGTTGATGAAGAACGAACCGCATGACATCGAACATGACTTTCGTGTCCAGTTTCGACATTTTGTTGAAGATGTCCGAATTTGCAGAGGAATGAGACGCACTCCCCCCTAAAGATTAAGCCATCAAGTGAGCTGCAGCAATCTCTTTCCAAGGACTACACTCATCAACACTGAAGAGTCCCCAGCTAGTACTCCCGCCAGCGCTGAAGGAGGTGCTCGAATCGCTTTGAGTGGTCGACTTTCCGCTCGAGTCTCCTCCAGTTGGTTGAGGCAAAGGGTCGTTGGTATCTCCGAGAGCGTTAGTGATGATATTGGTTACAACACCGCTCTTCTTCAAAACATCTTCGAGCTCCTTTTCCAACTTCTTGATATCGTTTTCCGCAGCTGTGATGTCCGCGTCGAGTTGACCTTTCATATTAACGTCGAGACTCTTAGAAGATTGAGACGCAATTTTATTTCGTAGTGCAGAAGAGGTAGTTTCTATTGTTGTTTTAGAAAGGTGTTGAAGAGCGTGGTAGAACCATGAAGCTTACTATCGTGTTTCTCCCGTGCGGCCGCAGTTCCTTGTTCGGCATCAACCGTTGCGCCACGTGCGGTTTCTAGCTCCTGCTTTTCATGATCCGTTGGATTGAGTTTCTTACTGTAGTCGAAGGTCAGTGAGTGTACCAGAGGTAGAGTTTTGAAATGAAACCTACGCAAGTCCTCGTCGTTTTTGCTCGTAATCCTGGGACGCCTTCATCAGCATCTATAAAAAGAGATCAGGCCGTGCTCTCATCACTGAAACAGACCACCGGTGCACGTTCAAACCGGTATCGAGCTCGGTAGTAACCGACTCTGTTGGGCCATATCCCCATCGGTGGCGATAGCAAACAGTGGAGATAAGATTGCGTTGGGACTCAAAGCCCGTCGCGGAGACGCTATTCGAGTTTGAAAACACATTGTATAACACAAGAGAAAGAACACAGGTTTTCCAAGTCGTTTGATTGCACAAAAGGGGCTTATTGGTTGTAAAAGTTGGAAGTAGGGAAGAAACTTGATGCCTCGCCACCTAGGTTCTTGCTGAGCCTATTGCCAGGTTAGCATCCCCCTGTGTATATACTTGTGGGCATACGCACTATTTGATGGTGATTTCACGCACGCTCTCCTCCGGGAGTTCTTCCGGATCAATTCTCGTCTTGATCACATCGAGTCGCTCATAGTGCCGATCATCGCCTAGCTGGTTGAGCAACATGAGGACAGATCCTTCAGGCGGGGATGCCTGGCCAAGAACGATAAATGCTGTCGCCTCATAATCATCCCAAATTCCCAAATTCGGGACTTTGGACTTGTCGTACAGTTTGCGCGAGATGCGTTGTTTGAAATTGGCGGAAAAAGTGGGAGTCTGATTAGCATCGATAGGTAATTTCGCTTTCTCATTGCCAGGGAGGCCCAAGGCTCGGGAAAAGCACTCGGGGGACGCCGCAAATATGCTATTGTATCCCGATGCTGGGCCTCGCCAATCGAATAGGCTCTGATCGTCGCTGTTCTGCATGATTTCCACCTGTAATCGATAAA
>WSTP01000281.1:0-17399 GCA_019627735.1 Serendipita sp. 400
CTGAGTCTGTTAGATGGCGGACGAGGTTTGGTCTCGTGACTGCGCCGAGCACTTTGAGTAGTGTTCATGGACGTCGTGTACCTTTTCCAGATGCTCTCCGGCGTTGAACGTTCTTGGGCATTTGTTGGGGCAAAACGGGTATGTCCATTCTATGTCCACAAAATAAAAGGGAGGATTGTTGAAAGGGAGAAAAGCGTCAGCAAAGTGCGTCATAGACTCTACGAGGGACCTTTTGTTCTGAATCGGGATATATGGGGATTCACGGGTTCGTATAGTATCGGATTAGCAAACTTACCAAGACGAACATCGTGGCACTTTTGATGGCTCTTGAAGTTGTCAGATCTTGTGAAATTTTTTATACGATGAAAGACAAAGCCTGAAATGAACGACGGAGACCACGAGAGCAAGTTATACTCACCCTTTCCACAACCAGGGTGTTCACAGACAAATTGACCTCTTGCTCGGTTTGGATCCAAGGCTCCTTGCCTTGCATTTGGATCTCTAGGCGAATATCTTGGGGCTGGAGGTTTCCGTTTCTGTACGTGTGTGTGAATATGAAGAAAACTAACGTAAGCCTCCTTTGCAGGACCATCCCAGCTGGGTGTGATCTATGAAGAAGCACAAAAAGAGAAGCAGGGCTCACCTTCTTCTAAGGAGACACAGAAGAAGGGAGGGGAAAGCTATTAGACCCCTTCGCCACAGAGCCAGAGTAAGACATCAGTCGTGGTCCGGGTCAAGTTGTGCTCGCCACCAGCCCGTCTTGCCTCCTGGCGATGCCATCCTTATATGTCAATATGATGATCGTCGTTAGAAAAACGTCAAATTTGGAGAAAGATGATTTAATATCTCGTTCTCAGGGCTTTTCCGGTATCGCTGATCCACCGCCCAGACATTTGACGACTATTACCAACGTTGATAAAATGAACCAGATAAGTATTGATTAGCTGTGTATCGTCATCCCGCAGAGCCAGAACCAACGGCCATGATCAATATTGCTCATTTCTTTGTCAGGCGGGGCAGTGGGCTGTCTTGGTTTAATATATGAGCCCCAAGTCTGGTACGCCAATAGAGAATAAAGAAAGGAACGCACATGGCAGGTGTAAGAAGCATACCCCCAGATCATAGCCTTTGTCGAGAATATATATATATAAGCAAGGAGACTCTCAAAAGTTGTTGTTGCTGCTTGTCCCCTTCAGCACCCGGCCCTCTCCTTTCGGTTTGTCCCACATTGAACAGCCAACAAAACAACCAAATGAACCCAGGTAAGAGTTCAGACGGCTACTTCCCCTTAGAGATGATGGTAGTTCTCTGGAATGCATCTTCCGTCTCTTGTGCTCTGGCACTCAGCCATTCATCTCCTTTGCTCCCGAGCGTATATATGGCGCCAGGCGTGAAAGACCTATATCCCCCATCACTACGTTCACACATACGCACAAGAATGTTCTAATGCATATCGAACAGCAGACGTCAATGTCAACGGTCAGCCCCAGCCGCCACCGTTGCCGCCACCGCCCACCAACGGCAGCGCAAACGACGAAAGCTCGTCCGAGATAGAGGATATAAAACCTGAGAAAAGTAAGTGGTTTGTATGCTCTGAGTAAATGAGATCCACGTGAACCGATTGCCCCCTCCTCTGTCGTTTTATAGATATTGTCGTCGTTTGGAGTGGTCCCAACGGGTGAGTGTCCCCTGTGCCAATCGATTTCGTCGGGAATTCTCCTTTCGAAATGTTCCTTGTCAGCATTGCAATTATTGACGGGTGTCTGTTTGGTTTTCTTGACAGGGCGTTTGGAGGGTGGAAACTGGACGATGACATCCCCTACACCTAATCTGCTTCATGACTAGTTCGTGACTTGAAAGTGACCCTGTATTTCGGGATAAATCTGCGCGCGTGTGTGTATAGACCGATCACATACTTAATCACCGTTATGTTGAGCACGCGTAAATTCCATCCGTCTGAATTTCCATAATGGATTTGACTTGAAAAGTGCGAGGTGAACCACCGGCGAAGGCCATTCTATTATCGAAATGACTGCGCAAAAACGAGGGATTGATCGAGCGAAACAAGTTGTACGATAGGCCTGCTTCATACAAGTGAGCGGAAAGGGCGAGTTTGATCAATATCGATTGGATATTATGCTCGGAACGCCCCCGTCTAGATTAATCCAGCCGCATGGTTTGGTCCTGTCATTCTTCCTTTGTTCAGCTCTCTCTCTCCTGCCCCACTCCTGGGCTGCACCACATCATCCATTTCCTAGCTCGTCTTATTTTTATTAAGTGATTTGGATAACCAATTTTTCTGAATGCTGCACCTTGGACAGCATGCGGCGAGGAAAGAAGGAGCTCCAGCTCTCCTTTGGCACCATTAACGACTGGGGTATCAACGGGACCAGACACTTCTCATGATTCAATCTCATACTTACCATCACTGATCCTCTTTGGCGGCCGCAAGTTCGCAAGTTTGGAGGTCACTGGCAACTTTTCGACCTAATAGGAGTTCGGCGTCGTGCTCGAGCATCGTGCAGTTCCCATTATAACCAAATGATTTGACTTTGGATTTCAGTGTGTAGAATGTGGTATTCATAATTTACCCGACCGCCCCTCCCCCCCGACCCTGCCATCGACGGGCTATACGTTAGCTAGTCTGAGCAGTGGCTACGAGACCATTTCATGTACTATAAGCGATACAGATGAATTGGACGACGGGTAACCATAGTCCGCGTGCAACCTTCTGTGTAAGTCTGCGGGATGCGGCGCTGTGGGCTTGAGGGTATTGAACGAGCTACAGCGGTATAGGATTAGATTCCAAGGAAAAGGGAAGATGTAGTTAGCTATAAAGGGGCCGATTGCGATCAGGCTGCTCAAAAGTAGCTATGGATAGTAGCAGAAGAGTGGCTCAAGGGTCCGTATGCCAAGGTTGGCGCCAAAGAAGAGATGTCCCTTTTCTTTCCTCGACGCATCGGCGGCAGGTGAGTATTACGATCTCGGCTCCTCCACCGCTTCCACCGCTGACGGCCTCTGGGACCTCTGGACCCCAATCTTCGCCACATCGCAATGCATGTAACAACAACAGTCTCAAGCTCTAATCCTCCGCCCGATTCTACGCTCCAGGCAGAACTCAAACGCAAAATGAGGAACGATATCGGCAACCAGACCTTCCAGTTTCCTGCAGACACCATTGCCAAAATGCTCTCTCCGAAGAGACTTTTATCAACCTACGTGAATAAGCGACCTAGTGAACCTGAACATCCCTCTCTCGACGATCACGACTTCCTGATCGAACAACAGGAGGTCGAAGCAGCGTTTAACAATATCGGAAACATCCCATTTGCGGTCCCTAAGGAGAAGGGCGAGAAACCCAGCCATCCCCTCTTGAAGACTACTTCAATAGGTGTATTCAAGCGTGCAAAGCGGCGTACGAAAACTTGTTGACCTCCATAACCGACTCCAAGGCTGGCGATTCCAAAGTTGGCAGCTCGAAGGCTAGCAGCTCCAAAGTTGACGGCTGCAAGGCTGGCGAATTTACCTTGAAGCCGCGTTCGGAATGCTGGTTCCCTGACCTCACGTTCTACAGCTTCAACCGCCCAACCTGCGATGGCATCGACGAAGCTCACTCTCTCAAACCTGACCTCGTCGCTATGAGGGAGGTGGATTTGAAAACGGGTTTCGGAGCTTCGTGGAGTGATCCAAAATCGCTGAAGAAGCTATCGCATGGTCAAATCCAGTTGGCTGTCGAGTCCAAGAGAAACTGGCCCGAGATGGTGCAGCAGGCAGGAACATATGCACGAGCCCTTCGAAGTACCTGCCCAGGACGCGTCTTCAGGCTTGTCTTTGCCCACAACTGCGCTTCCCATACGTTTCGCCTTCTTGTTTTCCACGACGGTGGGCTCACTGCGTCCGAGGAGCTAGAGCTTACCGAGCCTGTTGGACTGAAATCGGTGCTCAAAATGCTGTTCAGCATCATGCTTTGGCAGGACGCTGAAGATGCTGGATTCCCTTGTTTTACCAATGGAGTCGACTATAACTTGCCTTATTCGAAGGAGCAAAGCATAGAGGCTAAACACATGAAAACTCTTTGGCACTCCAAATGCTCCCGAGGACGAGGAACATATGTGGCTCTACTGCGATTGGTCCCATCCGAAGACGACAATACCAAAGGAGCGCAACCTCCGAGCAACCCTCCTGGTGACATCGCTCTATCTCAATCATCAGTCAAAGCTACGGATGACACTAATCCATCTGGTGAGTTCAATTTCTTCCACACAAATCGTTGCTAAGATGTATTCGGATTCATCCAGGCGGTCGACGCAACCCACGACGGGGCACAGCGAAATCAGGATCTGGCAGTTCTCCAGGTTCGTACTTGTTTCCTCAGATAGCTCACAATTAACATCATTTTCAGCATCAACAAGTCTTCCTCAAGGCACACAACAACATAGTCCGATTTCTGGACAGCAAGCCCAGGTTGAAGTGCCAGAAGGTATGCCGTATCTCTGATTCAAAGTTTCGGTAGCTTAAAGAACGTTTATAGTAACTGCGGACCCCAAATATTTCAAGGAGCAGCTTCCAAAGGTCCCTGTGCGCGTTGCGAGATATGCGGCCGGTGGTGATCCCTTTGAAGGCCTCTCTACCTGCATCATCAAGATGTGCTCGCCAAGTAGAGCACAACAGAGCCAGGAGATAGAAGCGGGTACTGCTTCCTCGGATCGTTTCGGCGTCTGCACCACTGTGTCATCATTCCAAGCCGTATTCGCAAGCGGACGGCCGGTCAGCAACTCCTTCTTACTGCCCGACGATAACACAGTGAATCACCACTGGTCTATCTTCTCCACGTTGGGGTGTCCTTCGTATCCCGATGTCCGTCCCAAGATGATTAGTATCATCAAGGAGCTTGGGCGCTCGTTGGAGGAGTGCGAAACCCCTTTCGAACTCTGTGAATGCATTCTACATGCAGTTATAGGTAATTCATACCTTTCAAATATGAATTATGGATGCTCACTCGTTACAGGATGGTTTGAATTATATCAGAGTGGCTCCTTACACCGCGATCTGAGCATTGGAAATATTCTGAAGCTTGTCGAACCTCGGTTAGACTCCACCCCATCTATTTATTTGTACAAGGAGCTTCAGAGCCGTCGCAAGGCCCCAAACCCTAGCGATGGCGACGTAACACAAAGTCTTGAAGCGCTCACGATCGATCCGAAGGTAACTCAAAAGCTAGATAACCTGGCAGAAAAACTGCAGAAGGCCATTAATGATCTCAAGCTTACACAATGCAAAAGCATGGTATCAGATTTCGACCAAGCCGCTCAACTTGCGACATATTTCAAAGAGCGTTCTGTGAAACACACGCTGTATGTACGTCCTCAGGTAATTCTAATCTTCATTTCTACCCCAGCTGACACTCTGTAGGGGACCCGGGAGTTCATGTCTACACGACTGCTGGACGCCTTAAGAATCCAGACACCTATCCTTCAGTCGCCGCTCGATGAATTTTGGGCAATCTTTCATACACTTGTGTGGGCCACGATCTACAACGCTCGCTTGAAGGAGAGCCCCAGCTCGTTGGCCCAAGAGGACTTGTGCCAACAATTCAGAATCAACCGAGATGTCGTCATTTTGAAGATTGCGACAGGGATTCATCCACATGATACCAAGTATTCGCTATTTCTGCAGGTGATGAGTCCTTTCCTTGAGGCATGGTTAGAGGCTTTGAAAAGGATGGAAAGATACTGGGTCAGAGCCGAGCTCGACGGGGCTTTGACTCTTGAAGGTTTTGATGAGCAGGCCTACCAAGGTGTTTTTGACTTTGTGCAAGTCTGGAAGACTCATCGGGAGGGCTTATCGAATTATCCTGGAAACCAGTAGTTACTGTGACCATCCCCTAATCGAGCCTTTCCTTGTTTTCCTTTTCCTTTTTTTTTTTTTCATCCTTTGCCAATAAATGGCTCGCTCACCCTGCATACCAAGAAATAGATGTGGACAATCACAAACTCGTCCCTGCTCGCTATTTCCCTACTTTGCATTTCCACCATCCCATATTTGATGTATTCCCTTCTCTCGCTTTCCCATTGTCCCCTGGTCCAATTCATCTGTATCGCTTATAGTACATGAAATGGTCTCGTAGCCACTGCTCAGACTAGCTAACGTATAGCCCGTCGATGGGCAGGGTCGGGTAAATTATGAATACCATATTCTACACACTGAAATTCAAAGTCAAATCATTTGGTTATAATGGGAACTATTCGACACCCGACCACGACGCTGAACTCCTATTAACTCGAAAAGTTGCCAGTGACCTCCGAACTTGCGGCCGCCAAAGGGGATCAGTGATGGTGGGTATGAGATTGAATCATGAGAAGCGTCTGGCCTTGTTGATGCCTGCCTGAGCTGGAGCTCCTTCTTTCCTCGCCGCAGGCTGTCCAAGGTGCAACATTCAGAAAAATTGGTTATCCAAATCGCTTGATACAAATAAGACGAGCTAGGGAGTGAATGATGTGGTGCGGCCCAGGGAGTTGGGGCAAGAGAGACAAAGTTGAACAAAGGAAGAATGACATGGACCAAACCATGCGACTGGATTAATCTAGACGGGGCGTTCCGAGCGTAATACCCAATCGACACCGATCAAACTCACCCTTTCCATTCACTTACATGGATCAGGCCTATTGCACAACCTGTTTGATACCCGTCGTTTCGAGAATAAAACGGCCTCCACCTCAGCCCTGTCAACACAAGCTCATTATGGAACTCAGACATAGACAGGTAGAGTTTAACGTGCTCAACTATTCTCTTCCTGACAATGCGTAGCCTCAAGGTCGTTGGCTCGTTAGCCTCTAGCAAAACTTTATCTTCCCCACAGGTCTTTCCTAACCGCTTGCTTTATCGGAAGCGCAAATCGCAAGCGATATTGATTGTAGAAAGATCCACTTTCTCCTGGACCTCAGATGGCGAGTGGAATAGGAGAATGGTGCTCAACATGACGGAGAACGAGTATGTACATCATTATATATACACGCGCGCAGATTCATTCCGAAATCCAGGGCCAGTTTCAAGTCGCGGACACGCTTTTCGTCGCTTTCGCTCCCGGCACCCGGGTTGCGGAAAGGGTGTGTATAACTTGTTCTTGTGGTCTCCGTCGCTCCTTTCAGACTAAAACCATCCTCTTTTGTATTCACAAGTTCGGACAATTTCAAGAGGCATCAAGCACAGGTTGAACCCAGACCACGACTAATGTCTTACTCTGAGAAGGTCAGCCCCGCTTTTCTGTTTATGCTGCTTTGTAGACCACACCCACCTGGGATGGTCCGGCAAAGGAGGCTTACTTCAGTTTTCTCCATATTCACACACAGACACATACAGAAACGGAAACCCCCAGCCCCAAGATATTCGCCTAGAGATCCAAATGCACGGCAAGGGACCTTGGATCCAAATCGAACAAGAGGACAGTTTGTCTGTGAGTACCCTAGTTGTGGAAAGGGTGCGTATAACTTGCTCTCGTGGTCTCCGTCGTTCATGTCAGGCTAAAATCTTCCTCCTTTGTGTTTCATTGTATGGTAGATTTCACAAGATCTGACATCTTAAAGAGACATCAAAAGTGTCACGATGTTTATTTTGGTACGTGCGCTAATCCAATACTATTCACGAACCAGCGGTTCTCCCCTTTACTTGCTCGGAGTATAAAAAACCCTGCGTAGATTCCATGACCTTACTGACTCCTTCTTCCCCTTTCAACCTCATCTTTTTCTGTCCACAGAGTGGACCTGCCCGTTCTGCCTCAAGAAGTGTTCACGCATGTCTAACGCCGGAGAGCATTTGGAAAAGGTGCATAACGTCCACGGACTCTGCCCTAACTGCTCGACGCAGCTCACAAGAGCGAACCTCGTACGCCATCTGACTGATCCGGCGTCGTCCTGTCATCCATCTCGATGGTTGACTTTCGCTGGTAACTACGTGTATGCTGGTCAGGAGGAATCTGTATGAGGCTATTTTGTATGACTTTGTGATCGCATGGGGCGGTTTCTGCTTTCATATGGGAAATCGTTTCGCGTAAAATTCCCCGAGCCGTCCTGCAGCGGAAAGTGTCGTGTTTTAAAAAAAAAAAAATTCTGGGATGTCTCACGTAGATACACTGGAAGCGAGACATGGACAACGATCTGGATAGTCTCAAATCAGGTAGGGCACCCGTATGGGATATCAGGTGTAGTTGCGCATAAGAGGTCCAATTGTACGAGACAAACCAGAATGGGAACAACACTCTCTCAATATGGACAGGTGCATCCATTGGTATCCTTGTAAGGCAAAGTATCCCCCAAACGCCCTCGTCCAATAACGCCGATAAAAAAAAAGAAAGTAAATGTGCACGATTAAAAGTTTCATTAGATGGTTTCGTAAGGAACAAACAAACAAATCAAAACACAAAATTTTTCCATTAGCCGTCTATACGTAGTTCCTCCCTCCCATTTTTCCTTTTCCAATAAGAGTAAAAAGCGCCTTTCGCCTACTCGATTATCTGCGCTTGTTCATCACTTTGATCCACGCATTCTTGATAACACCAGCCGCCTTTTCGCACTCCTTCTTCGTCAACACGCTGCTGACCGCCAACCGGATGGTCGGTCGGGCGACACGCCACTCCTGACCGAGGGGCTGTGGATTAAGGCAATATGAGGAGGACGAGAGGGGTTTAAGGAAAAGAGGTCGAAATATCAAACAATGGGAGTTAAGCGGAGGAGAGGCAAACGGGAAAAGAAAGGAGGCAGGGAAAGGTGGGAGACGAAAAAAAAAAGGCGCTTTGTCAGAAACATCGTATCAAACAGCCAAACCCCCAGCAGCAGAATATCAAACACAAAATAAACTCACCTGTTTATCATCTTGGTCTCCATAGAGCCGCTTGGCGCGAGTGATCAAAACGCCTTGAAGGAGCGCCTCATCTACCACCTCTTGTAACAGCCCTTCCTCCTTCTGAACATCATACACGGGAGCGTCTCGGGGAATAATGCTATTCGCATTGCTCTTCCCAGCACCAGCACCAGCACCACTATTACTGGACCTCGTCTCGGGGGACAGAGTGGCAGAGGAGGGCGCTTTGATGGCCAAATGGACCAGTGGACTGACCGAATGCGATACAATCTCCAAGGTGTCCATACCGGCCAATATCGCTCTAACTGCGCGTACGTTTTCTTGTAGCGCAGTAAACATCTCGGGATGTCGGGTAAACCCAGAGATCGTCTCGCTAGCCGCAGTGGCCAACAGAGCCGGTAACGCGGCCGAAAAGACAAACGAGGTCGAATTGATCCGTTGATGTTCACACATTACTTTCGAACCAGCGCAGAAACCACCAGCAGACGACATTGTATTGGCCAAACTGCCTATAAAAGCCAATTGAAAAAAGAAAAAAGCAAGGAGAATGTCAGTCAGTTTCGTTCGTTAGAAAGTACAGATAGAAAGCATATGGTCGCTTTCTTTTTGAACCAGGAAGCGAAATTGAGAGAGAAGGGGGCTACGCACCAATGATCATATCGACTTCTTCCGCAGGCACATTGTACAGCTCGGTAAGACCACGTCCCGTACGTCCCAAGGTTCCAATGCTGAAACTCTCGTCCAAAATGATCCTATACTTGAACCGCTTCGCGATACTCAACAAGACAGGCAAGTCTGTGAGCGAACCTGAATCCGCAAAGAGTCCCTCGGTGACGATGAAGCGCCTCGTGAGCGGGGTCTTCTTCCGTTTGAATTCCTTTTCCAACTGTTCCAATACACCGACCAGGGAAGATGGAGAGGCAGGGGAAGAAGAGGACGAGGGACCACGTAGGGAATTATGATCGTACCATCGAATCGTACTGCGACTCAACTGTAATCCCTTTTGGATCACGAAATTGACGCCTCGGTCGGCCACGATCACATCCCCACGTTTACAGAAAGCTGGGATGACGCTAGAGGCGGTCGAGAAACCCTGAGAATAGATGATGGCAGATTCGGTACCTAAAAACGAGGCAATGTTCTTCTCCAACTCCAAATGAACATCGATCGTGCCATAGAAACCTGGGGGGCCACAAGACCCCAACCCATATTTTCTCAACGTGTTGATCGCCGTCTCCGTACCTGGAAGTGGTTGTTCTGCGGTACCCTTGGGGCTGGAAGTCGAATTGGAAGAGGCCCCCGTGGACGTGATGAGGACAGCCGAAGAAGCAGAAGAAACGGAAGAAGAGCCAGAAGACGAGGAAGAGGACGAGGAAGAGGGAGCCAATGTGAAATTGAAACTGGCCAGGTTGATCACCTCTTTCGTCTTTGCATTCGCCAATACAGAAGGGTCCAACGCGGGGTTGGAAGGTGTGAGTGCAAGGCTGGGGTCGATCAATGCGTTTGTCACTCGTGGTCGTGAGCTAGCTGGACCGACGATGATGGGTGTTTTCGACCAAGCAGTTAATGCAGCTTGAGACAGTTCCGGTACGAGCGGCTCTGGTGTCCATTCGTCTACCAAGTCGTCTACCTCCTAATAAATCGAAAAAAAAGGCTATTAATAAAAATTGATAGTAAAGAAGGGCGTTGAAAAAAAAAATTGAAAGAATGAGAGCCGTTTGTTCGCCTTACTTACCTGTTCGGTCAGCTTGACGAAATTCCTGGCTTCACGCGCAGCACGCCTCCGACTTTGAAATACGGTCCATACTGCAAACAAGGCGAGCAAAACCTCCAAAAGTGTCCTTCCTGGGTCATTTCGATGGCTCTCCCGAATATATCTTTACATTTGCCAACCGGATCAAGGACGACCAAAAAGTTGGTAAGCCCCGAGTGTCATGTCGAACCACACGGAAATCGGGCCAAAAGAGCAACAAGGACGACGACAGTAAGCTCGAGGATACATCTCTAGTAACTTGTCATGAAAGAGACATACCTGAGGAGAACAGCAGACCCAGGAAGGGCATTAAAGCCCTTTTCTGCTTGGTGAAGTCCGTAGGACAACAAGACGAGGACAGGCTGGAGCGTCTGAGTTGTCATCGAAGACGACGACTCCGTCTCGAGAGGTGAATAATGATAGACGTAGGACGTCATAGGCCGCTCTCCCCAAACCAAAGCCAGCTGCCAGCTGTTTACTACTGCCTTCGATCCGAACGATTCCCTCTGACTAATACCTCAGCCGTAAGTTAATCGTAGATTGGTGTTGCTGTGCGTCAACGTGAAGGTCCACCGGATGTCCTGTATTCAATATTTAACCCGCCTGACAAATGTAGCCGGTTGTGGTCGGACTCCAACTGTAGATTCACTTGCAATTGATCTCTGCCGAGCCGCCGATAGCCGATTCGAACGGAAGGATGACAAACTAATAGCTCAAAAAGTAGATATTAGAAAATAACCGCTCGATTGACCATGGTACAAGATTTAATATAGGCCACGATCTTGGAGAATGGTCTGTAAATCGAGATAGGTCCGTGAGAAAAGGGAGTGACAAAGTAAGTCCTTGGACGAAAGCGAAATAATAGATATCAATAGTCAGAGGTGAGAAGAGACGGGACAGGACAGGACAAGACGAGAGAAAATGAGAGTATGGGTAAAGAACGGTGAAAGGAACGATTGTCCGCCGGTCAAGATCGTTTGGAGCGCTCACGTTTCGCCAAACATACAACTGTAGACTACTCCTGTGCTTTTGAGTCGGTTGAAACTCCATACTGGCGCCGGCTGGGTTGGAGCATGAGGAATCGGTCAGACAATGGCTGGGTATCCCGCGACCAGCAAAACCACAAATTCCGCAACGTTTTGGGGGGTTGAAAAGCGCCACTGTTCCCACCAAGTCAGGACTTCTTGACAGCGTATGCGAGATGACTTTCTGGAAACAGGAACCGCTCCACGCGATCAAAAAGGTCACACAAGATCGCCTCACGCAGACTCTTCCTGACCAGCGTACACATAGTTGCCTGCATAGCTCAACCATTTAGACGGATGGCAGGGCGATCCGGGTTCAGTCAAATGGCGGACGAGATTCGGTCTTGTAAACTGCGCCGAGCATTTTGGACATTGAGTATGGACGTTGTGTACCTTCTCCAGATGCTCCCCAGCATTCGACGTTCGCGAACACTTCTTCAAACAGAAAGGGCAGGTCCATTCTTTGGTCGTCATCAAAACAGAAGAGGAAAAGGTGTCAGTAAGTATATTATGGGCCGAAAGAAGATTGTTTGCCGGAGAACGGTGGAGTCGGAGGGGGGCGTTGTCAATGGGATCGACGGGCTGAACTGTACATACCGAGGTATACATCATGACACTTTTGATGTCGTTTAAAATTGTCTGACCGCGTAAAATCTGTCATTCATGCAAAGGGGAAAGGCCAAGCGACGGAGGTTTCAGCCCGCGGAGGCCACAAAGGGGAAAGATATACGCACCCTTTCCGCAGCCTGGATGTTCACAAATGAACTGTCCTCGCGTTCGATTGGGGTCTGATGGTCCATGCCTCGCATTTGGGTCTCTAGGTGAGTACCGCGGCGCAGGGGGTTTCCTTTTCTAGAAGATAGTGTGTGTGAGAAGACAGGAGGAAACACGCAAGCCCCTGCAGGGTTCACACCAAGTAGATCAGCGTGATCTGCAAAGCTGAAATGAAAAGCTCACTTTTTTTTCCAGAGGGAGAGGAGGTGGGACTGGGAAACTGGAGGATGCCTTGGCTATGGGTACTGGAGACTGGGACATCTAAACCAAGGCTGAGGTGGTAGGCGCGGTCGTGGTCAGGAGCAAGTGGGAGCACAACCCCTCCGGCGTAGGGTACTTTTATCCCCCCTCCTGGCAATGTTATCTTTAAAACATGCGAGCTGATCCTCCCTTTTCTTTTCGAACTGTTCGAAACATTATCCTAATATATCCCGTCTCGGGGCTATTCGGACCAGTCCTGGTCATCTCGCAACCGTCGCCAAACGTTGAGAGTGATATAGAGCTTTTGTTTTTATTGTTGTAATTTGAGTAATTAAATCGAATCCGTCATCGCCGTGGTTCAGTTTCCGCTTCGAGGCTTTGATGCGAACGTCAGGCGGGCAGTGGGCTGCCTGGATACTCGTTATTGCCATCTGATGCTGTGGCGTGCTCCCATCCCAACGAGAGATGCGACGGTTATGAGGTTATTTCATGAAGGAGGCGAGCTGATCTCTTCTGGGCGACAGGCTGAGTGAGCTCCCCTGGTCGACCGGATTTCCAGTTTGACCCCCGCATTTTGCCAGGTTTCGGCCGTCACGGGAATGACGCCATCGCCACCCGATAACTTTCCAGTACCTGAAATTACCTTGTAAATACCGGGAACACGATCGATCGTTATCGAGCTGATACCTCCTGAGTAAGAATGCAGATCGAGAGGTGATGGGCTGGTTTGTCGACTGTACGAGTTCGCAACTCCATCGCTAGGGCTGTGGGAAAAATCTTCAATAAACAAAGTATCAGCAGTAGAAGATGCGCATACCCTATTCCATCGGGAGAACAAATACAAGGCAGTCCCGCTCTCCGATGTAATGATGCCGTATCGGTCATCCATAAGGACGGGATTGGTCAACTTGGCTGATAAAGTTCCCGGTAATATTCGAAAGAGAACGGTGATAGCCACCCCGACTTCCCGAGGTCCGAATATCATCTCTTTGGGGAGTGATCCCCGAACAAGAAATCGAGAACATGGACCATGTCCCCCCACTTTGACAGAACAGATCAGAGAGAGAACGGAAGAAAGGGTCCCCTTGTTCGCTCCGAGGGTTCTCCTTGTTCCTTGCAAAGGTTTCTCCTGGTTCCCTTGGTAGCTTTTATGTTAGCTCGAATACGGTCATGAACGGGGATACCAGTATCCACCCACCAGAGCAAGACAAGATTTACCTGGTAAATCAGCAACCAGCTCGCGATCACCTCATTGTGGCCGTTGTCACTTCTCCTGACAACCCCAGAGACGAATCCACCTCCGTCTCAACGACCGTCGTCAGTCCACCAGGCTACACATGGTAGTCTCATGCCTTCTTTTTCTTCATTGTTATTCTCTTTTTTTTGAATTTTTTTTTTTTCTAAATTTTTTTAACAAATTTCCAAGCACATCAAACGAGACAGGTTGCTCATTATATGTGGCTGGGATTGAAACACCGGGCGAGGTTGGTTGAAAATCCAAAATCCCACGGTTTCGTCAATTGCTCTCTCAAACGGCTAGTCGAGATTCTCGATGTCTACATGTTGTATTTCGCAAAACTTACCACCTCAATTTCTGTCTCTACGGGCCAGGACGTTCAGATTTAGCCCTTTCTTCACAACCTTTGTGACAAATGAGGAGAAAGAGCACCACTAAGCGAGACAAAAAGTACTCTATCCGTAAGCAATAGAACGAAAAAGGTGGCTCAAACAAGCAATACAATCAATAAAGGGCCGCGTATGGGGAGTACAAGCCGCGTGCAGAAAAGGCAACCAGAGGACCACGCTCTACAGTAGACAAGCAAAACATTGTACTCCAAATCTGGGAAAGAAGGTAGGGAAACGACGCGACAATACTGGGAATGAGAGTGGGGACCCGAATGCAACGAGACAAAGGGAAGGAGAGAAGGGAGAAGAAATACCGATAGAGGTGGGAGGAAAGCCAGTATTAGCCACAAGGGACACGAAGAAAGGGGAAAATGGAAGGGAACGGCCCCAGCAAACCACGAGCTAGTGGAGCTAGTCCAAGAGGGATCGTCCAAGGGTTCTAATCAGAGTCAAGAGCGTTGTAGGATGACAAACAATCATGAACATTTCTTTTTGCATCCTCGAGGTTATCCCTTACTGGGGTGGGGGAGGGGAAGGGTTGCTGTCTACATTGGACGATGAACCAAAACCTCATCGACAGGGCTCAAATATAGGGTGATTCGAAGTATGCTCTGAGGGCGCCATATTTACGAAGAGTCCCGTATATTAACTGAACATTTTACCTCTGCTTGTCGCAGCTTCTTCACGGTAGGCCTTGTGGTGACCTGGGACAATCCAGAAGGGTGACTCGATGTCATCTGACAGCTTTTATTCCTTAGTGTATCGATTGGAGGGTCCTGGGGTGTTCACCATCCACCCAATCCTCTAACCTCCTTTGTATCCCCACTTCTCTCACCATGACATGGTCATTAGCAAGAGAAGGGTTTCCTTGCGTATGATAAATGGTATTGAAAGATACTGACTGATTAGTGGTTTGAACCGTGAAGGAGTGTCGATTCCATCGTGATCCATTTCGTGTCTTTACCCCTCTTCACGCAGGAGGAAGAGCTTATTACCTTGATACGAGTCCAATACTCTGTCGAATGAACGATAGTCTAACTACCCTGAGGTACAGAAACCTCGAGTTAAACCATCGGCACGTACGTCCTTCCGTAGCAGATTATATTAGCCAGCGTTCATGAACGTCGCACACCGTTTCTAGTCAGTTGCTCCCCAGTTTGAACATTCGGGAACGCATCACCGACCAAGGCTTGTCCCCTTTGCGCAATGAGTAATGGTACACGCAGACTCCCAAAGCTTTGTTTTCGGTCCCGATATAATCCCTCCTGAGTAATGACGTACGCAGCTCAATTATGGAAGCTACCGAGAGGCCGGAAGATTTGAATTCGTATGATTAATGAAGGGGAAAGATTAGATCGATTTTGGGGGTGGGAGGGTCCTGGGTGTGGCTGTTGTACTGCCGCCACCCCGGTAGCAGATTGTATGCGGACCTCAGTTTTACAGGAACCAAGAGCAAAGGAAATTTGGGAATAGCCGTGAAATTACTTGATTTTGAGTTACAGTTAGAGAGCACGGTCGTTTCGCGCCGAATCACTCGGTATTGCTAAGCGGAAAAGACATGAAGCGACATTAAGAGTCCGCGAGGTATTAATTACACAAGAGAAAGAAGAGTATAAATGCAATACATAGCTGAGTAGGCGAAGAGGAAGAAGAGAGTTGGGAAAGGGGGAATATATGACCCGAAAGGGCAAGCAATAAAAATCATGCCAGGTATTCAGAGCCTTCGCGTCTAGATCGGTAACGAGAGGAATTTTCGAAACACCGGATGTGTCTCTGAATTGGTTGACTACTCCTCAGCTCGAGTTTTAACGGCACCAGCCGGGTACATGCGGCGACAAAGGGAATCGTTGGAGTCAAGGCAACAGCCAACAGACTTGTGGCTCCTTTTGAGTTGCCAAACGCCGAAGCAACGAGATCTAGATCGCTTCGGATGCTTTGAATAATGGCCATACGGCCTTCTGTGAAGAAACGAAGAGCGGAAACTTCCATACGACTATGGTCGAGTGGAGCTCATGCAGACTCTTCTTGACCAGCATATACATAGCTACCTGCGAAGGTCAACCATCGCGATGGATAGCAGCGTGATTCTGAGTCAGTCAGATGGCGGACGAGATTCGGCCTCGCAAGCTCTGTTGAGCAATTTGGGCAGTGTCCATGAACATTATGGACCTTTTCCAGGTGCTCTCCGGCGTTAGACGTTCGTGAGCACTTCTTGAGGCAGAACGGGCAGGTCCACTCTGTGGACAGAAAAAAAGAGGTTGAAAGGGGAAGAGGGAGTCAGTAAAGTGTCTCATAGATTCTACGAGGGGGTTTTTTTATGTTCCGAGCCGGGTAAAGGGGAAAGTCACGGGTTTATGAATGGCATTGGATTAGCGCACTTACCAAGATAAACATCGTGACACTTTTGATGCCTCTTGAAGTTGTCAGATCTTGTGAAATCTTCGATACGATGAAATACAAAGGAGGAAGATTTTAGCCTGAAATGAACGAGGAAGAACACGAAAGCAAGTTATACTCACCCTTTCCACAACCAGGGTGTTCACAGACAAACTGCCCTCTTGCTCGGTTTGGATCCAAGGCTCCTTGCCTTGCATTTGGATCTCTAGGCGAATATCTTGGGGCTGGAGGTTTCCGTTTCTGTACGTGTGTGTGAATATGAAGAAAAACTGAAGTAAGCCTCCTTCGCAGAACCATCCAGGTAGGTGTGATCTACGAAGCAGCACGAAAAGAGAAGCAGGGCTGACCTTCTTCTCAGGAGGCACAGGAGGGAGGGGAAAGCTATTAGACCCCTTCGCCACAGAGGCAGAGTAAGACATCAGTCGTGGTCCGGGTCAAGTTGTGCTCGCCGCCAGCCCGTCTTGCCTCCTGGCGATGCCATCCTTATATGCCAATATAATAATCGTCGTTGGAAAAACGTCGAATTTGGATTAAGATGATCTAATATCTCGTTCTCAGGGCTTTTCTGTCATCGCTGATCCACTCGCCCGGGCATTTGACGGCTGTTACCAACGTTAATTAATTGAACCAGATGAGTATTGATCATCTGTGTATCGTCATCCCGCAGAGCCAGAGCCAACGGCCATGATCAATATTGCTCATTTCTTTGTCAGGCGGGGCAGTGAGCTGTCTTGGTTACTTGTCATCCATGATGTGAAGCTGTGGCA
>WSTP01000282.1:0-11722 GCA_019627735.1 Serendipita sp. 400
AAAGGCCCCCGTTGATTCTCCTTGTCACTGTCTGGGCTTGATTGTTTGATCCGTTGACTCCTGGGTGCTTGTTGGCTGTTGTATCGAGCCCTAGAAGATTCCACGTCGGCTACGCCACCTCTCGCAGAGCTCGTAGGGACATTCGACGCCTCTGGGGCTTTGTCTGAAAAGAGGTCTTCCATAGCAGGGACTGCATGAACGTGATGATGGTGGTGTCGTGTGATATGAGGACCAGACGAAATCGCAGCAGCGAGCAATAAAGGGTCCAAAGGTGCCTCTCGCCGGTTATATCGACCATTCCTCATCACAGACTTTACTCCAGGAGGAGAAATAGATGAGGATGGAGAGGTGAGCATGGCTAGGACATCCATGTCGGTGGCCAGGGGTTGTTGTACCATCATATGGACCGACATCGGGAAGAGCGTATAAAGAGGCGCAGGGAGGCTCGCTGAAGCTCGAAGTCAAGGGTGACACCGGGAGGGTCTATATAGATAGATAACGAGACGAAGTCCGGGATTGACGTGGTCGAGGTCCAAGATGGAATTTTCGGCTTAGCAGAGAGCTGAGCTGATTTAGCCGGTGCCCACCGACCCGACCGCCTTAGCCAGGAAGCCCCAAATAAAGGCCCGTGATTACGAGCAACGAATTGACAAATCCGAAAGAGGACCCTCATGGACTCGTCACAAATTTATTCGTCATTTTTCTTGTATTATCGCTATGTAAGACGATTATCCTTATTACCGAGCAAGCTTTCGAGACGTGAGATGAGCTGCCCATATCGAGATGATCTTCCCCACTCGGACTGTGCGAAATGCGTAATGCACGGAATAATCTTATCCACCATAAATTTCCTATCAGGAATCATCTTTGGGTCATTACGTTTCACACATGACACCTGTTCCGTCATCTCAAGCTCCTGGGCATCACGTCGGATAATCAAAGGCGGTAGCTCGCGCTGGATGGAACAACTGGTTAGCAAGAGGTAGTCACAAGACTCCGTAGAGCTCGTTACTCACAGGATACTTGAGGTTTGTTTCTACCATCGCGAGAAGCGTACTCCAACTATCAGCGGCGGATCGACATTGGTCAAAGAGGAAGAGGATAACATTCAAATAAACTACCTACTCCCAACCAGAGTCTTGCTTGAGCAGATCCTGAGCGATCGTGTGCCATTCTTCTTCCCATCCTCCCTGTTGCTACTATTAGCACAACCCAGGGAAAATCGCTGGAGATGCTGACCTGAGAAGAACGCTTTTGTAAAAGCTCTTTCACGTCTTGAATGGAATCTTCGACTCGCCTCGTTGCTTCTACCATCGAGTGATACATTGATTCGAAATTATGCGAGTTTGACCAGTTGTGACTACAATGAGCCAGTCAGAAAGCAATCCGTTGTAAGTAACGGAACAGCAGACTTGATAGAAATGCAAAATGTCAGGTTGAGAACCTATTGGGTTGGTCAGGAGACCGCGGCTCATCGACGACCTGCTCACCTGATGATACCAACCGCTCGGCCTGCGCCAGGACAGATCAGTCCTCTCCAAGAAATATCAAACCGGGAGATATGTCTTACACAAATATGGACTCTCCTTCTTCTTGCTCGACAACGATCATCTTCTCCCGTGCGATTGGCCAGTTGGGCCATCCCTCTACGGTTGCGTAAACCGTTTCAGCATCGCCAGTATCACGAAGTAGATTATCATCCCCTATTGTCTCTCCATTTGGTTTCGTGATGTACTGAGTCACTTCTGGCGGGAATAACCACCAACGTTTCCGACCGACGACGTTTGTAGACCAAGAATATGAAGTGTCTAATCGAGATTCAGTATTCCACCTTTTAAAACGCGCATAAACGCACATACGTCTCGATGCAGTCTTGTGAATGTACCCTCAGGACCCATGTACTAACTTCGTTGAGAATTAGTTTACCGGAAAAGAAACAGAGTACTTACCACAAATCTAAAGTCGTCGTCTGTTTTCTCCAGATAGTAATTGTTCATCCAATCGTCTGCAAAAATTCGAGGAGTAGTGTAGAACGGTTCCATCCGCACATCCGATTTCTCCAACTGAAGGGCTAGATGCCAATCCTTTACGTATAACCTTCTCCCTTTTGCATCGTTGCTACGCCAAATGTCAATGACTTCTCGCAGTGATTTCTGACTGCGACAACCATCCTCATCCACTGGCACTACGAATTCCCCATAGTCTTCGAGCATGTAATCAAAGTTGGGAGAAGAATAGCCAGTGGAGAGGGTTATTTTGTTGGTATTCGCTCGTGCAGCGTTGGGTTGCTCCTCTTCTGAAAAAGTTCCTCGCCAATAACGTAAGCAGGCCCAGTTTTGAATCAAATCGGGTCCAATGACCACAGGTTGATTTAATACCAGATGGTTTGAGCGAAATTCAGCATAGGAAATGTTGGGAAGGCGAACAACGGTATTCCTGCGATGTGACGATGTCCCCTTCTCCATTCCGGAATCATTTCTATGTTCCATTGTATCACTATTATCACTTGGAATGAGTTCTCGTATGACCGCCAGATGAAATGATAAAGGGGGTTGTGGAAGAAGGGCAATGAGTTGGTTCACCACTTGAACCGGATTCTCTTAACCTTGGACGCCATACTGGGAATATTTTCGCGTACTTGGTACTGGATTGCTATTATTGGTATATTGGTTGCAATCATCTCAAGTCGAGATCTCCTGGTACGTCTATTAGTCGCCTCATATGATTCGATCCTAGTGTCGTCTCTCTGCTTGTGCTCTCATGGCTTAATAGCCTACAATACAAGAAGGAATTAACCCAATTCATTCAAATAGAGTGCTATCAATCAATATCTTGATAGAAGCGCGTCAAACCAATTCATCAACGACCGTGGTGTACAAGGCATCAAACCCGACATGGCAGCCACTCACGCTTTAGACTTCCTTGTGTCTAATCCAGTAGCAAAACATACTGCGAGTGTGATCTTTCTTCACGGCTTAGGAGACTCTGGCCTTGGTTGGGCCCCTGTCGCGAAGATGCTCGGTCGTCACCCTTCTCTCTCACATATAAAGTGGATACTTCCACACGCACCTGAGTCTCCTGTCACTCTCAACATGGGAATGGCCATGCCTTCATGGTTCGATATCGCCGATTTGGATTTGGATCTGAACGCGCCAGACGGCGGGGAAGACGCCACAGGGATGCTAAAGTCCTCTATGTCCGTCAATAGGCTTATTACTGCCGAGATCGACGAGGCTGGCATCCCTGCTAATCGGATTGTTGTGGGCGGGTTCTCCCAGGGAGCTGCACTCAGTTTGCTCACGGGCTTGACGAGTGAAAGAAGACTAGGAGGTATCATAGGCCTCAGTGGATGGTTACCTTTGAGTGGAAAGATGAAATCGGTATGTCCTTATGGGATGCACCTGTTAACGAAAGCATGTTTTCCGGACACTCGAACTGAGATTTGTCTTCTAGATGATGACGGATTCAGCTCGGAATCTCCCAATATTCTTGGGACATGGAACGTCTGATCCAGTGGTAAGGTATCAATATGGACAACAGAGTTTTAATCACTTGAAGAATGCCCTGAAATTCCCCGAGGCTACCGAAGAGAATGTCCAAGGGATTACCTGGAAGGAATATGCAGGAATGGGGCATTCGTCTTGTGAAGAGGAGCTAGATGATCTCGAAGTTTGGCTCGGAAAGGTGCTGCCAGCAGAGAGCCAGTCTACATCCTAGCTCACTTGAAAGTTTGATATTAATGGTGTTCATGTTCTCTAGCATCTCTGTATGTTTCCTTTCACCTTCAGATCGATTGGTCACGGGTGGCAGTCTGAACCTTGCTCCTTTGCCTGGACGCAGAGCCGTACAGACTTCAGTACGCAAATGCATTCGCGTCCGAACTGGAGCAGGGGAGATCAAGCGTACAATACCACCGCTGGTCCACGCTCTTTTCGCTGAGACTAATGGTGAACTTGAGCACTAAGCCAACGGCACAAGCCTTTTCCTCTCCAGACACTCTTGTATTTACCGCTCGCTGTCTATGATTTACTATTCTTTTTTCTATCCTCCGTGTCTCGTGTGACAACCTTTTTCCTGTTTTTATGCAACGATCAGGCGATGATTCGACAGTCGTACGGCGCCCGACACAATCGCACCTCTGGCCTTCCGCCTTTGCCTCCTAGTTTGCAACTTGAAAAGAACCACAACCTCCTATCCTATACCCCCAGGTTTTTATCCACCCTAGGATCCGCCCACTTTATTTCAATTCGTTTTGAACAGTGTTTAGTCTACCTACCATCCCTCGCAACAATGGCTGAAAAGATCGTGACCTACGAAGAATTTCAAAAGCACCAACAACGTGAAAACCTCTGGATTCTTCTTCATGGTAAAGGTATGTGCAAGCTCCATGGAACAAAACGCGATACCACGCTCCCGGAATCGTGCCACGAAATTCGACCCCCCTGGGTTATCACTGATTCTGACGCGCCATCCGTAGTTTACGACGTAGCAAAGTTTTTGGACGAACATCCTGGTGGTGAAGAGGTCATTTTTGCTGAAGCCGGTGAGTAGAAGACCTCTTGGGCCGATTCAGACAAATTTGGGAGCTTTGCTGTCTCTTCTGGTCACGGCGCCTGCTCCCAGGTCGACAATATGCTAATCTATCGTTTAAATCATATATTAGGCAAGGATGCTACTGAATCATTCGAGGACGTGGGTCACTCAGACGATGCGCGAGCCATGCTCACTGAAATGTTGGTGGGAACGTTCGGTGGTGGTGATGTAAGTGTTCTTCTCCGCATAAAGTCTTGTTTACTTTCCGATGTGGGGCAAAAGGGTGTTAGACCCGCTCTCACCGGCTCTCACTTTCACGTTCCTCTCCTTCGAACCGGTCCCATATCTCTTTGTGACTACCCGCGCTGCCAGTTATGCTTATCTATTATTTCAGAAGATAAAACAAGCACCGATTCCTACGCCGAATGTTGCCAATTCTAGCACCACTACTGGGTCGAGTTCAGGACCAAGGTCGGTATCATTCGTTATTATACTCTAATACTGAGAAACACTGACCCGTCAATTTCCCAGTCCCGTTGCGTTCGTAATTCCACTGGCGTGCATGGGAGCGTACTTCGCTTGGAGATACTATGGGCAATAACCGTTCATCTCCACCCATTCTCCCGTTCTCTTCTTTCATTTTTAGATGTGGATCTTACTCCAACTAGACTCTGTCGTTGGGTCGCGTTTATATCCCTTTGCTGAAGGGTTGTTTAAAGCTACACTCTGTATCGGGACCTATTGGTTTCGTAACCTTGTCTTCAAAATTAATGAGAGTCCTCATTTTCTTTCTCATTTTCTTTCTCATCGATGCTGAGTATGACCGCCTGCATCTACATGGTCGCTTGAAGCTATCATCTTCATTACGCGTCCGTCCTGACTGCGGTCATATGTTTCTTCCAAGATGTGCCATAATATCAGTGTTTTTGAAAGTTTTGGATATATCAGTGTGAATCTTGCTGTTCCAAAACGGGTGTGGCGACTAGTCCATTAGGACGAGCTCAGAAAATTTCCAAAAAACGAGAATTATTGTATATTCACCAGAAGTATCAAGTGTCAATGTCTTGGGTCGGAGTTAAGTGTTGGCCACGGACACCAGCCATCGCCAGCCTCAACCCTCAAACAATGAAATCGGAACTTGATCTCGAACAACGCCAGCCCCTTGCAAATCGACAACGCGCAGGGCCACAAGAACGACAAACATCAACCCAGAAGACTTCAGCAAGGAGATTCTGGAACTTTCTGGGTCTATAGGCTGTTCCTTGGCCCACAACACCAGCCAGCCCAACCACGACCAGCCACAACCTCAACATCACGTCCATCGCTCGTACATAACTTTCGTCAGAACCACCTCAACACTCAACAAACTCGCTATCGGATCTGTAAAGGCTTGCAATGAATCGCCGTGAGGAGGAGCCGCCCTGGCCCCTCCCCAAAAACTGGAACGACAGGCTCGGGGGCTACTACCCCTCAGAGGAAGATGAACGACGCGAGATGGAGGAACAGGAGGAGTATCTTCGCAGCGGGTACCTCAACGACCCCGAACACAAATTCAAGATTCTATCGCATTGGGTAGGACCTGAAATCGATTATCCTCGTCATTTCACAGCAGAACATTGGGATCCATACGAAAACGACGTGTTGCTGGTTCGCCCCGAGCCTCGTGAGTGTCGCCCTTTCATCTCTCCTTTGTCCAGAATTGCTTGCTTTGTCCACCTCGATCACGCCTGGGCTGACCGATCGTTTTAACAGCACCACCAGAGCCGCCTTTCAAGCGATACATTGTACTTGGACTCGTCGTATGGTGGCTCTTCCACCGATTCCTGGACTGGCGCCATCGGAAGAAGATGGCCTACCGAAGGGAACGCGACGAGCGAATGGCCCACGGTATCCCGTGGTGGGACAAGAGGGATTTCAAAGTGGCATATACCGACGTACTTCAGAATATGCGCGCACGAGAGAATCGTTGGAGAATTCGACACGGTTACCTGCCGTTGTGGGAGGATGAGAACGGAGACACATACGAGCTCTTCGAATGGGACAATTATGGACGACCTTACCCCCCCGACCCAACCCCCGAGGAGATTGCGCGCGAAAAAAAGCGGGTTGCTCGACTTGAGAAACGCCGAGCCTGGAAGCAAAAATTAAAGGATACTGGCGAGGCATGCATCTTTCCAGGAGCATTAGAAGGTATGTGAAATTGGATTTAATATACGAGGAGGGATGGAATTTTGATCTTGTACCTCTTCAGATCTGTCAGACCCAGAGGACTTTACTCCTGGGTTCGACGACAATCCAGAGTATTTTGAACTAGAGGAGGAACAGTGAGTCTTTCTTCCTGGAAACTTGAAATATAACTAACAGGTCGTGACAGGGGCCGATCTTCTGACCAGAAGGTGGAAGTGGTGAAAGAGCGGGAGACGACCCCTCAGCCGCCAGGCGCTTTCCCGCGCGAGGAGCCTCGTTACCTCACATACCATCAGTCATATCCCCCCTATCAACCTCCGTCGTTTTATGGCGAGCCTGTGACAGTCGCAGCAGTGCCACCAGCAGCGCAACCAGGATCTAAGCCCACACCGCATGAAAAGCAACAGGAAAACAGCAAACAAGTACAAGCACCCAGGGTGCAAGTCCAACCTAAATCGACGAGTTCGATTGCTACTCGTCGTCCTGCTACCCATAATGATGATGGCGAAGTTTTACCCCGACCACCGAAGCGCCGTAAAACGACTCAGGCGACGGACACTCCCAGGGACGACCATATGCTGATTGACAATGAGGTTCAAGACCAAGAATACTCCATGGAGATCTGTGATCCCGAATCCAGGGGTGTCAAGCGGAGCCGAGAAGATGACCAAGAACCTGGCTCGGTGGAAGGCTCAAGGAAGCGGATAAAAAAGGATACGTCCGAGTTACCGGTCACGTCCCAAGCGAAAACCAAAGCTGTCCCTTCCAAAAAGCGGGTGAAGAATAAAACGACAGCGGTCGCAGAGGTGCAGCACCCATTGCCAGACCCGAATGAACCGATGCTTGCCAAAGACGGAGTGGTTTCGACTGATCCAATCTGCGAGGGTAGATGGATTGGTGACGTCTGGTTAGGTACTAGATGGATTTTCCGAGTCGGAATGCTGGGCAGGCGTGAACGACTTGGTGAGATGATTTGCCAATCTAGATTACCGGGCGTTTTTGGACACGTAAGTGCTGAACCATTTTTTGGGCTTCCTATATACTAATTTATTCAAACAGATGCCCGAGAAGGAAAGAATCCAATGTTGGGTATCGGAACAGGAGTATGCTGAAGCCAAGGTGTTAGGAACCATGGACTCGCCCACCCATTTCTGCCACATTACTGTCCCGGTTGAGGAGATCAACGAATATTGCTGGGCCAGGGCTGCGAAAATCCTTCGTCCGCATCCGACACGCTTCCTGAAAAAGCTTGAACCCCCACCACCGCGACCCAAGACACCTCCCCCAGTGATTGAACCGCCTCGACCTGTCGACCCACTTGCGGGCATACTGGAATCCTTGCCAGCGACGCCGAACCAGGGAACCAGAGTCTTCGTCACACTACCTTCCGCGCGCACGGTTGCTTCAATGGCTAGGGAGCCAGGCTTGCCAGGCTTGTACCCGACCCCTGATCTGCACACATCCAAATCGCCTTCTCGTATCCCTCATATACCAAAAGCAGAGTTACCACGGACTAAGTCGTCGGCCAAATCCATTAGTTCCTCGAGTCGGCAGCGTGACAAGAGCAAACCAAAAGAGCGTTCAAAGCCACGGAGGGAGCCGATTGTGATAGACGATGACGACATTGATGTCACTGATTCGGTTGTCATTCCGCCTACGAAAGAGCAGGCATTCGTTCAAACCGAACCCGCAATCTCAATGAGGCCAACAGACAATTCTGCCCCTCTGGTGAATGAGCACGCTTCTCAACCCATTCCCACTGCACCTATTGTTATAGTCGAGATGGCAACTCAAACCTATACTTCCGAGTCTCCAGCCACCCTCCCATCTACATCCCCCACTGAGGAGACATCACAAGCGGTGTCTACGGGTGACATTGCCTTACGTACCGCTCCACGGCCCAAATCCATGTCAAAGAGAGCCCGACTTGAACGTATTTCCACACAGATCAGCTCTGTACCCTCTAAATTATCGCCATCAGAGGCCATGAACGAAGCCAGAAGGAAGCTCGCTAACAAACCTGCACGACCGTCTCCACTTTCACAGGTTTGTAATCGCTTAGTCTTATGTTTTATCTAACTCTCGTTACAGTGTATTACCGCCGAACCAGCCGAACCGCAATCACATATAACAGCTCCTGCCAACACATCCCCGCAGACAACAGACACGTCGCCGACCTCGTCTGATCCTTCTGATTCAACACCTGTACCTCTATCTCAGCGTTCGTCTTTCGTTGCTCCCGTCACCCCATCCTCCTCTTCCCCGCAATCACCTTTCGATCTCGCGACACCTGTCGTTCCCTCGAACCACTTCTCTTCTGGCACAAACGAGATGACACCTCACACTCCGGCACTCCAGGATAACTATGGTGGCGCCCACACTAGGACTCTCTACCCAGACCAAGCTTATGGTCTAGTGATCATCAACTCTGTCGAGGATTCATCGATGATGATGGATATTGTCGATTCACCACCCCCAAGCAAGGTCGAGTTCTCCCAGTACACAGAGCCTAGCACTTTCAATCTCAATCCGGCCCAAACTGTATTCCAAAGTCTTCCCGCAACTCTCGTCGAGCCACCGACACAGGGCCTTTTTGGCCCACCTCTCGGTGGCTTTGGCAACGCACCATCCACTTTCGTAGTTGCGGAGACTTTGAACGGGTCGAGCACGACCGGTCCCGTCGGATTCCCAGCACCGGGCTATAGCCCAACTCCTGGGACCAACGGACACTGGTTTGCTTCATCTTCAGTGCTCGAGAGTTCTTCTATGTACACACCAACCGACGCCCACCACCATTCCGATCATTCTCGCCGCCCCCCACCGGGGACATCTCATAATAATCGTGTCTTTAAAAACTATAAGCGATTGCAGAAGAGGTTTGTCCTCCTTCACAAGTCTCTAGTGACATCCGTACTGATACCATGAACAGCACTCCAATTCCTGGACAGCCAACTGGAAATGGGAATCAGCAGCAATGGGAAGTCATCCCCCCGGAGGAGTATATCCAGGTTTCCATGCAGCCCAGCCCTCAGCTCCAGATAGAGACGGCAGGACCAAGCCTGACCTTTACCCATTTTGCGCAAGGGCAACATCAGCAATCACCACCACAGCAACAGCAACAATATTCTAGCCTCTATGATCCAAATCAATCGTTCAGGATGCAAATGTAAATGGTTGCGATCCACCCAACCGTGTAGCCAACGAAAAAAAAAGAGTCGAAGGAAAGATAAAGGGGAGGCCCATCTCTGTCGTAACACGACTTATTTTTTGTATTCTTTTGTCACATACTGTTACTTTTTTTTTGGAGTTTAGTCTGTAAATGTAGATAGGAAATTGGAAGAGAACGGTTCTGTTTTCACACATGACCATCATTGGACTATAACCTCATCGACCAAGAGAGTGGTACTCGAGATGAAGCTCGAAAATCTTGCCCACCATATCAATCTATGTGTCAAGGCAAACAATGGAATAAAGCTTGCGTCTTGGTTGTCAACAAACGAACCAGATCACGTAGATGCTCTGCGCAAGGCCAACATTGGGAGTACAGTGAGTGCTCAAACAACCCTTGGAACTCCATAAAACCCTTACGATCACCCTCTGATTTGGGACTCTCGGAGATGTAGCGTGACAGCCTCTCGAAGAAATACATGAACAAGTTTGCGTCGCCTTGGGATGAAATCTGTATCGCGCATTTACTCGCCGTTATTGCCATTAGTGAGAATAGGATGGAGGATGCGTATAAAGAACAGGCATCCATGGTGAAGTACGTTGCAGTGTTTACCTTGTTTGCGTGATGGTTGGCAAGTTTAGACTCATATCGCGACATTTAGTGCCTTTCTAAGATTCTTTGGAGTGCAAACAAACTGGGTTCTCACTCCTTTGTGGGTTGTCCTAACGGAATTACGACAGCTTGCGCACGACGTTCGTAGAATTACGGGTCTTCGGAGTGCCATCTGACAATTCTTTGTATAGGGGGACGTGGAGCTGTATAATCAACAGAAGCTGACGACTTGTTGTGAGGACGCGGCCCGCATATGCAATAAGGCTTTCACGATGTGTGTGACAGACCGGTGAGACTAAACTCCGTTCGTCTACGCTCCACTGATGGTTTTAGTACATCACAACCTGCAGAATCTCGAAAGTGGGGTGTATATCGGGCCGTCAATATTGTCCTTAAGTGCTACTTCAAGGCGCGAAGCGATTCATATCTCCTTTGTCTGCACGACTTAAACGACTCTAGGTTAACAGGACGAACCTCTCGAAGAATGTTATCCGAGCAATTGAGGCCAATTCGGACATTCCTTCTCTCGAACAATTTGAAATGACAGACCAAGTCAGTCGCATTCACGCTATTGGAGATATCTCCGCTTATATTACTCTACCTTTGCAGGTGACTTATCGGTACTATCAGGGACTACTCGCCCTACTTGACGAAAACTATAGCAGGGTGAGAGAAACTTCTGACCCGCCAGTTTATGCTTATATATGCCCACAGGCGGAGGGAGAGCTGAGTTTTGCATTCGAACACTGTCATTACTCTTCACCTCGCAATCAGGAGTCGGTGTCTCTCTACATTGAGTAGTATCTTTGACTAACGTTCAGTGCGTTAGACGAATTCTCACCTTTCTCATACCGTTGAGAATGATGAAAGGTTCCTTTCCAACAGTTCGTCTTTTGAAAAGGTTCCCCTCCCTCGAGGGTTTGTACGGCCGCTTCCTCAAGAGTATTCGGGAAGGAAATATCGTGGAGTTTGATCGAGCATTGTTGGATTTAGAAGCAAGACTCGTACAGCTGAACATATGGTTGATGATTGTGAAAGTGAGGGAGATTACTGTCAGTAGGGTGTTCAGGAAATGGTGCGCTCCCATCTTTGTGTTATTCCATTGTACCACGAAATTCACCCGTCTCTTTTTTAACAGCTGGCTGGTTCTCAATAAGCCATCTAGGGTTTCGATACCAGCTTTTCATGCTGCATTAAAAGTGGCAGGGAGTCCGATGGAAA